>APFE030635292.1:0-20543 GCA_000404065.3 Pinus taeda
AAGGGTAGGTGGTAGAGGAGGTGGAGGTGGAGGTGGAGGAGGAGGGGGTGGAGTTCTAGGTTGAGGAGGGGATGACGAAGATGGAGGTGGAGGATGTAGTGGAGGAGGAGGTGGTGGAGGTGGAGGTAGAGGACATGGTGGAGGAGGAGGAGGACAAGGTGGAGGTTGACATGGTGGAGGCGAAGAATGGTTGGAGGTGGTGGAGGAGGAGGTGGTGGCAAATAATGGTTGGAGGTGGTGGTGTAAGAGGACGTGCTTGAGTTGGAGGTGGTGGAGGAGGACAAGGTGGTGGAGATGGAGATGGAGGAGGAGGTGCAGGTGGAGGAGGTGGAGAAGGTTTTTGAGGAGGAAATGGAGGTGGAGGTGGAGGGGGAGGAGGTGGAGGTGAATTTGGAGGTGGAGGGGGGAGGGTAGGAGAGGAGGGGGAGGGGAGGGGAGGAGGTGGAGGATGGGGTGGAGGTCAAGGTTGAGGAGGGGATGTAATCCTCAATCAACGATGGCAATAATTATTTGGTATATCATGTAATTTCAACAAACCAACTACATTGATTTTCTTAAGAATGATGTCATTCAATATTATTTGAAATTGAGATTCTAGTTATGATGAGAGACCAACCTACCATGTTCTGGAGCACCCAAAAACAATGTCGACTCGAGAGAAGGCTACATTAAGAAAAATAATCAGAGAGGAAGAATATAAAGAATGGTTGAATCAACCACATATTCGATCCACACCGTGTCCGGCTTCACCAATTAGGAATGACTACAACAATGATATTTCTTCATCACAAGTTGGAAATGGAGGCAATCAAATGGAGGTTGGTACAGATTATTACTTAAGGGATACGACTTCCACAGAGGCAATGTTTTTAGATGCATTCTAGAATGATGAGCTAGGGGATGATGATTCTATTATTGATACCTTTTTCAAAAGCCTAAAATATTCGTCCACCACCCCTCTCTTTAGACCTGACTGAAAGTCAAAGTGTACTAAGCTAGGGACAACGATGTTGTTTTATAATGTGATTTTTTTCATGTGGAATGTGTGTTTCTCCAGAATATTGAGTTAATTGACTTGTATTACCAATCAAGTTCCTTATATTTTGTCACACGGTTAAATTTAAAATGGTTGATTTTATGAATGTTAAATATTTACATTATACAATTATATTCCCCAGCAACTACATGATACTTAAAGATAAAGTTCTTCTAAGCAATAATATCTTGTCAAGTAGTTGCAAAGAGGCAAAGTACTTGAAAATGTTGGGCGTTGAGTACATACCATATGATGCATGTTTGAATGATTATATTCTATATAGAGGAGAATATGTAGGTAAAGAGATATGTTTTAGATGTGGGAGTGACAGGTAACATAATTAAAAAGCCACGTCAATCACACGGTCATCATCATATATATTAAGGCATATTATTATAATCCCAAGGATTCAAAGACTCTTTCGTTGCAAAGAATTATCTATGTTGTAGGGATCACATGCCTCACATAGAAGTGAGTTAGGAGTTATGCAAATTCAAATAGCTTCAATAGCCATGAAGCATATAGAGGACACATGTCCTGAAAAATTAAAGGATGAAGTATGAAGTCTGCGACTTAGTATATACATGGATAGTGTCAACCCATATTCCCTCCAAAACACAAACTATTTTGTTTTCCCTATAGTAGTGATCAATAATAATATCCCCCCATTATTTTTGGTGAAGAATGAACATCTTATGTTGGCTCTCAAAGTCCTGGTAGAAGACACGTGAATAATATGGATGTTTTCTTACAACCACTGGTAGATGAATTGAAGGATTATGGGAAGGGATAATTGTGTATCATGTATAAAGACCCATCATAAGAGAGAGGAGTTTTAAGTTGTATGGGATACATGCTTCCACCATACATCGTTATCCAAGATTAGGAGTTTGCTATGGTAAATCAAAGTTTTATTTATTTGTTTAGTAACAATATTATTTCACATATTAATTTAATTTGATGAAATTGTCATTCCCCTTTCCCTGTCCTCATTCCCCTTTTCTCACTCTCTCTCATTCGCATTCCCCTTTCCCTGTCCTCATTCCCCTTTTCTCACTCTCTCTCCCACCCTTACACACTCTCTCTCTCCACATTCTTCTATCCCTATGCCCCACACCTCTCCCATTCTACCATATTCCTTTTATCACTCTCCCTCCCTCATTCTCCACCCTTGGTTTCTGTCTTTCACTCTCTCTCCTTGCCACCTCCCTCTCTCTCTGCACCTCCCCCTCCCACCATCTCTCCTTCACTCTCTCTCTCACACATCCTCTATCTTTATCCCGTTGTGTCACTCTCTCTAATGCACTCTCTCTCTATTTCCTACCCATGTATTCCTCTCACCTTCTCTCTCTCCCGCACCCTCTTCATGTCCCTCCTCTACTTGGTCTCCCCCTCTACGTCTCTACCACTACCCCTCTCTTACCATCCAACACTCCCACTCCCATCCTCCATCCATCTATCCCTCTCCCACCACCTCCCCATCTCCTTCTCCCTCTATTTGTGTCTCTCTCCCTCTCACTCACTCTACCTCCCTTGTCCACTCTCTCTCTCTCCCATTCCCTATCCCTTCCCTCTCTCTCTCCCTCTCTCTCTCTCTCTCTCTCTCGCCCCATTCCTCTCTCCCTCTATTCCACTCAACCTAGCTCTCTCCGACCCTCTATCTATTTATCCCTCTATCCCTCTCTCTCATTGTCTCTCCTCCCCTTTATCTCTCTATCTCTCCCTATCTCTCTCTCCTAGTCTTGTCCCCTCACCAAAACCCACTCTCACTCTCCCTCTCTCTCTCCACCACTACTACTCTCTCTCTCACACCACTCCCCTCCTCCATTCCCTCCCTCTATCCTTCTATCAATCCCACTATATATCTCCCTCCTCCAACTCCCTCTACCTCTCTCTCCCTCTCTCCCTCACTCTCTCTCCCTCTCTATCTCTTTTTACCCCCTCACATTATCTCACTCTCCCCTTTACTCTCTCTTCCCATATACCCTTCCCCTCCTTCCCACTTCCCATTATCTCGCTCTCCCCATTATGCTCTCTCTCTTCCCCTCTCTCTATTCCCATAAATCTCCCATCTCCTTCCCACCGCCACCTCCCCCTCTATATCATAACATACACCCTACCCCTTCCTCTACATGTTTCTCCCTCTCCCTATCACTTGATTATATTACATTCCTCCACCTCTCACACTCCTCCTCCCCAACCTATTTTTCTCTCTTTCACTCTCTCTTTCTCTCTCCAACTACATTTCCTCCCCCCTCCCTTCCATCCTCCCTTTCCCTCCCCTCTCTCTCTCCCTTGCTCCACTTCTCCCTTTTCTCAATATCGCCCTCTCAACCTCTCTCCTTTCCCACTCTCCCTACCTCTCCCTAACCTATTCACACCCTCCATCCCTGTATATATTTCTCTCTTCCCCTCCCCAATCCCAATCCCTCTAACTCCCTCTACCTCTCCCTACATCTCCTTTTATACCTCTCCCCCCTTTGTCCCCCTGGCTCCTCTCTTGTGTTTTCTCCCTCTGTCTCTCTCCATTCCTCCCCTCCTCTTTCTCTGTCTCTTTCACTCTCCCTCTCTGTTATGCTCTTAACCTGCAAGACAATACCAGAATACCAAATGTGAAAATAAATATACCTAGAACATAGAACAATAAGAAATAACAGCAAGCATTTTATTATTCCAAAAGCAATGTTCACTTGCATCTTCAAGGGGGCAACCTCCAATAGAGTTGAGCTCAATTACAAAATAAGACATGATGCTCCTCGAGGGGAGTCTCTATCCTTTATATAGGATTCATACATGCAATACCGTGGGGCAATACCATGGTTCTTATTAATACCATCTATCTAATAGCATGGCCCATTTGCAATTAACTGTGGTCCCTTCATTAACTGTGGGCTAGAAACTTACAATTATTAATATGGAATTTAATTACTCTTTACTTAACTATAACTATGACACGATCCTATTACATAAATAAGGGGGTTAGGGTGGGACCCTAACATGCCCTCCCCCATAATAACAGCCTTGTCTTTGAGGCTGAAGCTGTAGAAATTGCTGAAGGATAGTATTTGGTTCCCAGGTTGCATCTTCTGGAGTGGTGTCTTTCCACTTGACGAGGACTTACCTGATCGTGTGGCCACATAGGTGTCACTCTCATGTGTTAAGAAGTTGTTCAGGTTGGAGACAGATTGACCCTTCTTCTTCCACTTTAGGTAGACTGGTTTGAATTCTTCAATGGTTCCAAATCACTTTCTTGAGGCATGAGACATGGAAGACTGGATGGATTTTTGCAGTGGCTGGCAAAGCTAGCTTGTAGAAAACTTCTCTAATGTGTTGAAGTACTTAATACGATCTATAGAATTTTGGAGATAATTTCTGACAAACCTTGTCTTTGAGTGATGTCTTCTTATATGGTTGCAACCTCAAAAATACCTAATCCCCTTGAAGAAATTGGCATTCTAAGTGATATTTATCTGCCTATTTCTTCATGCAGTTTTTGGCTTGATGAAGATTCTCTCTAAGGTGGGCTAGCATGGTTGTGTGGTTCTGTAGGAGTTGATCCACTACTTGTACCTTCTAGCATCCCTTGATATAAGAAGTAGGGGAAGGAGGGAGTTGACCATAAACTGCTTCATATAGAGTCATTTTGTTGGTGGCAGATAGTTGATATTATGTCCCCATTCGTCTAGTGGTAACCATTGTACCCAGAGATGTTTCTTTTCTGAAGTGAAACACCTAAGGTAGGTCTCCAGACATTTGTTGGCTGCTTCAGTTTGACTGTCAGTTTGTGGATGATAGAAAGTACTGATTTATAGTTGGGTACTTTGTAGCCTAAAGAGTTCCTACCAAAAGTTACTGATAAAGTCCGGGTCATGATCAGACACAATGGAAGTGGGCATGCCATGCAATTTGAAGATCTGATCCATGAAATATTGAGCGACCAAAGCCGGTGTAAAAGGGTTGGGTAGCGTGCAAAAATGAGGATACTTAGAAAGTCTGTCCACAACCAACATGATGACTGACTTCTTTCCTTACTTTGGAAGACCCAAAATGAAATCCATAGAAACCTCCATCCAGATTGAGGCAAGGATGGGCAAGGGCTATAATGTACCTGGGGATTTGATTGTTTCTTCTTTGTGGCACAGTCAGGCGTCACATTCATCTACAAAAGTAAGATTGTCCTTTTTCATGCCTCTCCAGAAAAATTATCGTCGAGTGCGAGCATATGTCTTCTAAAAGCCTGAATGTCTTACAGTGCGAGATGAGTGCAACTCCACCAAAATGCAGCTTTTGAGGGTGGATGTTGGTGATATTACGACTCTGTCCTTGTAGCGAAGAATCTCGTCCTGCCACGAGTAGACCGCTGTGGAATTTGGATATGGTTACAGTTGATTAATGAGTTGGGAGAGCCAGGGATGTGAAAACCATTCCTTGTGAGCCTCTTCAATCCATTCTGGAATGGGAAGGGAAATTTCGAGTAGGGTACTTTCCTCCTCAAATTCACGGGATAACGCATCTACTAAAATATTTTCACGCCCTTTCTTGTAAATCATCTCATAATCATATCCCAGCATTTTGGCGAGCCATTTATTTTGTTGTGGAGAGTATAGGCGTTGCTCCAAAAAATATTTAAGGCTTTGATGGTCTTTGTGGATTTGGAAACGTCGCCCCAATATGTATGGTCGCCAGGTATCTACCTCATATAATATGGCCATCATCTCCTTCTCATAGGTAGATTATCGTAGATTATTCCCACTTAGTTGTTGGCTCTTGAAGGCCAAGGGTCGACCTTCCTGCATTAAGACCACCCCAATACCCATACCAGAAGCATCACATTCAACGAAAAAATATTTGGTGAAATCGGATAATGCTGAGACTGGAGTGGAACACATGGCATGTTTGAGAGCTATAAAAGCCTATTATGCTTCATCATTCCAGAGGAATGAATTTTTCTTGAGGAGTAGAGTGAGGGACCTAGCAACGCGACCATAATTGCATACAAATTTGCAATAGTAGCCTATGAGACCCAAAAATCCTCTCAAGCTCTTCAAGGTCTTTGGTTGACGCCAATCTTGCGATGTCTAGATCTTTTTGGGGTCCACCGCGACACCTTCACGCCCCACAATGTGGCCCAAATACTCAAATTCTTCCATGCCAAAAGAGCACTTCGACATCTTGACAAATAATTTATCCTTGCGGAGCAATTGCAAGAGTAGATCTACATCCTGAAGATGTGTGGCTGAGGTGCGACTATGGATGACGATCTCATCAAAGAAAACAAGGACAAATTTTCTGAGATATGGTTTGAGCAGGTGGTTAATAAGGCTCTGAAAAGTGGATAGGGCATTACAAAGACCAAATGGCATGACCAAGAACTCATAATGGCCTTCATGAGTTTGGAAAGTAGTCCTTGGAATGTCTACTACTTTCATGCAAATGTGGTGATAGCCCAAGCGAAGGTTGAGCTTAGTAAAGAATTGAGCCCCACTTAGTTCATCCAGCAAATCATCGACAATCAGGATGGGAAATTTATCTTTGAATGTCAACTTATTGAGGGCCCTAAAGTCTAGACACATACACCATTCCCCATCTTTCTTGAGCACCATGACCATCGGCTATGAATAAGGACTAATGTTGGGATGAACGGCACCTACTTCCAAGAGTTCCTTGATGATTTTTTCAATTTCATTCTTTTAGGCAAATGGATATCTATATGGGTGCACATTTGGTGGTTGGGCCCCTGGGACCAAAGTAACGCTATGATCGTCTTCCCCTCTCGAGGGTGGAAGCTCATGAGGCTTGTAAAAGACTGGCACGTGGTCGTTTAAGATCTGTTGCATCTCAGGATGAATATGAAGAGAATTGGGTTCGAATTCCTGGATGGCATTAAATTGGGCTATAACTCCATGGTGGCCGTTTTTTAACAATTTTTCCATCTGATGTGAGCTGATGATAGAGG
This sequence comes from Pinus taeda, assembly GCA_000404065.3. NCBI lineage: Eukaryota > Viridiplantae > Streptophyta > Pinopsida > Pinales > Pinaceae > Pinus > Pinus taeda. The sequence continues at coordinate 6,993 of APFE030635292.1, forward strand.
GATCTCCCGCCTGGAGTCCGCAGAGGGTATGTGTGTGGTTGTTCTGCTTAAATCTCATATATAACTCCTGGAAATCCATTGTGATTAGGCCTAGTGTGCGAAGCCATTCAGTAGCTAAGACAATGTCGCACCCTCCCATGTGTATGGAAAAAATGTGGGTTGTTAATTGACAATCCCCCGTTTGATGTTTGACATTTTCACAGCGGCCTTCACATTTCATTGTCCCCCCATTAGCAATTTGGACGTGGAAGTTAAAAACTGCTAAAAAAAACAATGCACTTCTTCTGTGACTCTTTGATGGATAAAGTTGTGTGTACTGCTACTCTAAATCAAGACTACTACTAGGCGATGCTTAATAAAACTTCTAATTTTGAGAGTTTGGGGAGAAGAAATCCTGGCCAAAGCATGCAGCAAGATAACTGGTTCTTCAGATACATTGTCCTATTGGTTGTCCCCTTCTTCCTCCTTTGGTTCCTCGAGTGGTGGGGCTTCCTTTGATGAACTGTGATGAGTAGCATCAATTTGAAAGAATTTGGGCTTCTTGCATTTATGCCTGGGGGAGTATTTTTCATCACAGTAGTAACACAATCCTTGCTTTCTTCTTTTCGCCATTTTTGCTGGTGACACCTTTTGAACCTTGAGTGTTTGGGTAGTGCTTTGAGCCTGGGTGGGGCGACCCTTGGCTATGAAATTTGGGCGATTGGACTGGGCTGCTAATGCACATTCTACTTCATGAGCTATCCTGCCAGCATCCAGCCATGAGATAGGGTGTTGCAGTCATACTTGGGCTTATATGGCTTCTTTGAGACCACTGACAAAACATTCCAAGTACAATTAATCGTGTAGACCTCCTGTGCAGAAGGCTAAGGCTTGAAAGACTGTAATATATTCATTCACTATCCCTGTCTATCGGAGCTTAGTGAGATGACCCAAAAAGTTAGATTCATGGTCAAAGCGATCTGTAAGAGATTTTTTGAATGTCTGCCAAGTCAAGGGCCTTCCATAGAAATGTTGATGCCATTGCCACCATTGCCATCTTTCATTGTCCAAGTACATGTTACCCACACTAAACTGGGTCGCGTCATCCATGATGTGAGTAAGTGTGAAATATTCCTCCATTTGTGCTATCCATGTGGCTGGGTGAGAGCCATCAAATTTATACATGTCCAGCTTGGGTCGTCATGGCTAGGATTGTTGTTTGGTGCCAAAGAGGTGAAGTGATTGACTAGACTCGCCCTCAATGTTTTCATTGCCAATATATGCCTCCGCATGTTCCTCCATCTTTTCCTTTGAGAGTGTTTCATTTAATTTCTTCAGCTGCAATAGTACATATTTCAATTGTGATTCAAAGTTGTCAATCCTCTCATTGGCCATAGCTTGAGCTCTAGTTCGTACCATGCATGAATCCGATGTACTTGAAATTTGGAACCGCCCTAAATTTGTTTGCACTAACAATTGAATGGTACCACCTTGCACAGCTCGTCGACCTGATTCTTATGGGCTAAGTCTCCAATAAATGTCTGGGGCGGTCTCAGACCTTTTTTTTTTTACTCCGAATAGAGATTTACTCCTTGCTTAGGAATACTACAGTGGCCAAATCCTAGAAAATTCAATGCTACCTAAAGTCTTGCGAAAATCATGCCCAGGTATAGGAACCCACACAATTAGTCAGATCTGAATGGTGGATCTGATTGTTGCGACGGCTACAGAGCCTAAACTGCTAGATCTGGAAGGTGAATCTGATGGATGTGATAGATCTAAATGGTTGATCTGATAGATCTGAACGGCGAAACTAATTGCTGCTACTGCGACAAAACCAAACATATGAGATCTGATCTGGCAAAGATGATAGAGAAGGGAACTATGGTCTCCAAGAGTGTCAGGTGCTACAGATTGCAATATACATAAGGTTCTGACAGTACTACTCGTCCCATTCTTTCAGGCCACTAAACAAGGAACATCAACTGTACCCTTAGCCGTACAACCCAACTACCATATCATATGCGTGACTAATATCCCTGAGTGTTGTTCTCGGTGTACTATAGTAGCAAGATGACCAACAGTTTATCTATGGCAAGGTTTCAAGGGAGATAGGGCACTTCCAATATACCTAGAGGGTACTTGGAAGACAGTCCGTGCACGATTCTGTCTAATGCACTATTACTCAAAGGGGTACCCACAGGGGTTACATGGGAGTCCAACAAGCGTGACCACATCTTGTATTTCCTATGTGCATGCCTCCCCAAATCCATAGGTTTATGCACTCAATGACAAATCCCATGGTTTAGAAACCCTCGAACATGTCTCTAGCCAATTTTTTTTTTGCTAAAATTTGGAGATCCCACCGGCCCTAGAAAGTGCTCTAATACCACTTGTTATGCTCTTAACCTGCAAGACGATACCAAAATACCAAATATGTGAAGAAATATACCCAGAACATAGAACAATAAAAAATGACAACAAGTATTTTATTACTCAGAAAGCAATGTCCACTTGCCTCTTTGAGGGGGCAACCTCCAATAGAGCTGAGCTCAATTACAAAATAATACACAATGCTCCTCGAGGGGAGTCTCTATCCTTTATATAGGATTCATACATGCAATACCATGAGGCAATACCATGGTTCTTATTAATACCATCTATTTAATACCATGGCCCATTTGCAACTAATTGTTGTCCCTTCATTAAATGTGGGTTAACCACTTACAATTATTAATATGGGCTTTATTAATTATTTACTTAACTATAACTATGACTCGATCCTATTACATAAATAAGGGGATTAGCGTTGGACCCAAACACTCTCTCTCCCTCTCTCTCTTGCTTTCCCATTCCCCCTCTTCCTCTCCTCCTCCCCCCTCTGTCCCTCTCTGTCCCTCCTCTCTCCCTATATCTCTCCCTCCATCGCCCCCTTTTTATGCCCATTCCCCTCTCACACCCTTTCTACCCCTTCCCCTCTCTCTCTCTCAATTTCCATATATCCATCTCCGCCTCTCCCATATTATCTATATATTCACCCCATTCTTTATTTCTATCCTTTCCCTCTCCAATCCAATACCATTTCTCTCTCTCCCTTCCCCACCAACCCCTTCTTTCTCCACTTCCATTATTTTCTATACACCCTCTCTACCTCCATCCATGCACTCTTTCTCCCCCCTACTCGAACCCTCTCTCCCCCCTCCCTTTGTCCCTCTTTCTCTTTACCTCTTCTGCCCCTATGTATCCTGTTATCTCAAAATCAGACCCTGGAAGGCTGAAGACCAGGAAGACTTCAAGTAACTATTTCAAACCTACTTTAGGCTGAGGCTTAGCCTCCTCAACCAGAGAGGGCTCTCTCTGAATGGATTAAGGATTTTGATTATAGATAAGATGGCTAACTCTTGTAGAATAACTATGAAAAATATGAATGGTGGAAACACATTAACTACTATCCATTGGGCTTATGGAGTCAACAACATCTCAATATCACAATAAACTCAACCTTACATAGAAGTCATGGCATTCAGCATTTAAACATTCAAAACATAAACTCATATAGGACCACACAGTTTATAAATGTATACAGGAAGTTAGAGCACATTCAGTGAATTCTAAGTGATTATACATCCATACCACTGCAATAATTAGGAAAAGAAAAACATCACATTTTCTGAACATAAAGATCCCTCATGAATCCTGAGAAGTAAAGCCAAACTTGTATTATTGAAACTGAGTTTTACATAAGCCAAATACCAGTCTTTTCATAAAATTTCCAACCATGATTACATTGATGCTTCAGCTATATATAGAGCTCTTTGCATAACTTGGATTCCTCCTCAAGCATGAGGGGAATTCGAATTCATCCTACTATGACACCTATTGATACTTAAAACTAACTATTAAATGCAAATGACACCTAACTAGGAGTCCTAGAGTCCTAATACAACTAGGAGTGTAACTCCTTATTATGATCAAAACAACCTTATCTAAACATTTAAAATATTATTTGACACCTAAAACTCCATGAAGTCGAACTTGATGAAGCCTCCCACGTGGTCACCTAACTGTTGAAGACAAACCCTAGAAATTAGGGAACATGTTTCTCTGTTTTTAGGTTTAGGATCCCTGAAAATGGCACGTGGGACAGAACCTTTATCTCCTCATCCATGACACATTTTTCGAAACTGAGGGAGGTTTTTGTATTCCAGGATGTATAGAACAAAAACCTCTCTTTGTTTTTTAAAATACTTCTCCAGCTGTCCCGAATCGATCCTTGATGTTCCTAGAAACTAGGAGACTGTCCCTTGCTCTGTTCTGGATGAAAAATGGGTCTTGGGACAGAGCTCATAACTTCTCCCAAAAACCTTATTTAAAAAAACTGGAGGAGGCTTTTGTGAACTAATCCATGCTGAACATAAAACTCTCTTGGTTTTTTGAAACACCATCCCTAACTCCCAGAATGTGCTTTTGAAAAACAGGTGTAAAACAGAGACATATGCCTGTGAAAAACTTGCACCTACAGCAGTTTCATAGCGCAAGTCTAATCATTCATTTCTCCCAGCTCATGATGTATTTGAGGAAACTGAAGGAGGTTTTTGTACTTTAGTATATTAGGGATAAAAACCTCTTTCACATTTCAGATACGAGGTTTTAACAACTCATAAATGCTTCTATAAATTGACTGGTAAAAACAAGGAGAGAAAGTTCCTCCTTTTTGCTTTTGATCTTCACAAAGATATTCAAAATCAATTATGCCTACTGTCCTTCTTTGATTAGACAAAAATGTTTTGGAATATTTTTCTTTTCATGTATATACCTTGCCCATGTACCTGTATGAAGACAAAACCTTCTTTAACGCTGCTTGAAGTATGATGAAAAATACTTGCTGTGATCACTTTTATAACAAATGGCTTATGGTTCATATATGCATCTCCTTTACCCTTTCTGCCCTTGCTATATGTTTGTGTTGTGTGAATGATCCTTATTCAGAAACTCCCTTTCAAAAAGGTTTCCCTTTTGTTCCTCAAAACTGGTCAACTATATCAAAATATGCAGCTACAGCAGTTTAAGTGGAAAGACAATTACATATGAAATACATCTGGTTCCTACCCATGAAAAGGTATCTGGTACTTGTGGTCCCGGGCCGAAAAAAACCAGGTTCAAAATCGTACGCTCTGTTTAGAATACGTTCACTGAAAACCCTACCCAACGATAATCTAATTAACCCCATAACCCGAACAACGATAACGAACATTCTGGAAAAATAACCCGATAATCTAATTAACCCCACTAACACACACATATATAATGCTCAAATTCATTCATAGCATAGGATAGCAGCAATCTCGGTCTTCCCACTTCTATTCCAGAAAGCATCAACCCAGGTCTTCCCACAACCTATCTCCCCCAAAAAAACAAAGGAAAGGAATACCTATCTGTAAGGTAAGGGTATAGATAGGCTAGATTTCCTTTCTTTTGTTTAAATAAGCCACACCATTTCGCTAACAATATGGTTACAAGAATAGCAAGGAAAATAAATAGGCCGCGCCACTTCGTCTTTCTAAAATAAATAACTAAACATCTACAGAACAGGGCAATCAACAAAAGAATACTAACCTTGCTTGTTAGGCATCTTTCTTTTGCGGCGGTTGAAACTCAGGAAACTCCTCATTCTCAGCTCCGAAAGCAAGCACTGGAATAGATGCTCTAGCTTCTGTATATAAAATAATTCCAAATCATCAAATCAAAAACAGAAGAATGAATTTAAAAATAAGAAACAAAAGAATGAATTTAAAAATAATTAAAAAAAATGTTAACATAATTACCATGTTACTCCAAAATTATATATTATTTGTTCATCTTCAACCGCCTCTGCATATTCTCCTCAGCCACAACTTTCTCCTCAAACATAACACAAGCATTTACACACACAACAAATTACAAGCATACAACAACACCGCACATTGCAAACATACAACACATTTCTGGAGCACTCCATAAGGCAGACAACTTTACATCACATCACAGTGTCTCTCCTCAGCCACAACTTTCTCCTCAGACATAACACAAGCATTTACACACACAACAAATTACAAGCATACAACAACACCGCGCATTGCAAACATACAACACATTTCTGGAGCGCTCCATAAGACAGACAACTTTACATCACATCACAGTGTCTGAGAGAGAGAGAAAGACCTAACGGAGTCTAGTCCATGCTTAACCTGTTCAATCATTCAACAGAAAAACAAAATTCGTCAGGTTATTCAAAATTCCCTGTGGAATGAATTAAAGGGACAAACCGATTAAACCAAGGGACAAACCGATTAAACCAAGGGAACAGAAAATTACCCCAATTGCCTGCGGCCTTTCCTTCCCTCTGGTTCTCGGACTGTGTAAAAATTCCTCCTCTTGAGCACAACCTCGTCTCCATGGCCAATTAATATCACTCTTCATTCATCAACTGCCAGTCGCTACTATATAATCACTCAAGCATTCCTGAAAAGGCAGCCAGGATTTCGTTTTAAGCTTCTTTTTTTTCTTTTTACCTTTGTGTTCAAGTTGTTAAACCAATCTTTTAATCACCATTTCTTAAACCAGTCTTTTAAATTGAGCTGAGTTGTCATGTGTTTTTCTGCTTTTAAATAATATTTTTGAAAACCGGGCTTTCATGTGTTTAAAATCTATTTTTTTATTACTTTTAAATGAAGAGCATTCGTACGAGTTTTCCCTATGGTTTTAAAATATATATACAATATATAGATTTTTAATGTTACATTAAAAATGATTAAGAATGGAATTATACGACACTAAAGAAGTAACTATAAAATCAATAAAATTAATTTATGAGAATTTTGTTGCCGGTCGCTATAATTTATGTGAGGTTTGGGTTTTATTGGATGGCAGATGAATTTTAATAATTGTTGCCATTACTTTGGGTTAGTAAGGATCTATATCGCACTAACCAAATATCAATTAGAAAGATGATATATTTAATTACAAATATATGAATTTATACTTCCACCTTTAGGATCCACCGTAGATATCGCCCTCAGGAAGGCTACTTGGTTATTAGCCATCTCATTTCATTACCAAACTGGACAATTAGCTCATGAGCCTTTCGCGTATGGTATTTATTTTATATATAATTTAAAAGTAAGTTTCTTTAAATAATTTTCTACATTTCTATAAAATAAAACTAAAAAATATCTTTTAATAGAATATTATAGAGTGATAAGGGTTATAGTGGTCGCAGGCCTTGGAATGAACATTTGTGCTTGTAGGTGACTTGTCAATTTTGCGCTAGAAGCTTGTTGACATACAAGCACATGGCCGTCAATAGTTGTAAACTTCAATAGAATATTAGAAAACCAAAATTGTTAATATATATTATTTTTATTTAATACGATGTTTTGTATTAATCTTTTTTTAATAAGTATAAATTTATATACTATTGAATTAGATTTCTAAAAAAATAAAAAAAATTATAAACTATTTAATTAGGTATTTAATAAATATAAAATTATAAACTATTTAATTGGATAGTTGATAAATGTGAATTTTTAATCTACTCAATTAAATATTTAGTAAGTATTGAAGATAATGAGAACAGAGAAAGCTATTTGCAATTACCTCTGAAACCACTTCAAACCATAGGATATGCAATTACCTTTGAGAAGTTGAGGAGGTTGAAGAAGTGGAGGAGGAGGAGAGGCAGATGGGGAAAAGGGAGAGAGGGAGGAGGAGTAAGGGAGGGAAGGGTAGGAGGAGGGGAGGACGCGGGGAGAGAGGAGAAGGTGAAGGTTTGGAAGGGGGGAGGAGGTAGGGAGGCGAGGGGAGGGGAGGAGAGGGTGCACGGTGAGGAGGAGGAGCAAGCGAGGGAGTGTTAGGACGAGTGGAGGAGGTGGGTAGAGATAAGAAGGTGAAGGTGGGGAAGGCACAAGTGGAGGTGGGGGAGGTCGGAGGAGGCAGACAGGGGGAGGGGAGGAGGAGGATGGGGGATGCAGGGGAGGAGTGGCTGTGTGGTGAGGAGGAGGAGGAGGAGGCTGGGAGGGGGGGAATGTGAGGAGGAGTATGCGGGAGAGGGTAGATGGAGGAGGAGGAGGCAAGGGAGGCTGAAGTGGTGTGGGGAGGACGAGGAGCGGGAGGAAGGGCAAGTGAAGGAGGAGTAGAGCGGGTGGAGTAGGAGGATGGAGAGGAGGAGGGGGAGTCAATGGGATAAGAGGGGGAAGATGTGGAGGCAAAGAAGGTGGTGGGGTAGGAGATGGAGGGGGAAGATAAGGAGTGAGAGGGGGAGGATAGGGAGGAACGGCAGGAGGGAGGGGGTGAGTAGGGAGAGGAGACGAGGGGAGAGGGGAAAGAGGGGCCAAGGGAGGAGGCAGAGACATGGGGGGGGAGGTGGAGAAGGAAAAGGAGGGGGAGATGGAGGAGGAGGAGGAAGAGAAGGCAAGTGAGGAACAGGATAAGGAGGAAGGGGTGGAGGGGAAATAGGAAGAAGACCTGGAGGGGAAATACGTTAAAGAGGGGGTTGGTGGAGGAGGAGGAAGAGTGTGAGGACTACGCGCTAGAGGAGGCAGGGGAGGTGCATGGGGAGGATGGGGAAGCGGGGAAGGAGGAGGAGGGGATGGTGGAGAAGGTTGAAGAGATTGAGGGGGAGGAGGCAGCACATGAGGCAGAGGTGGAGGGGGTGGACGAGGAGTAGGATGACGAGGTGGGGCGAAGTCGCAAGGGAAGGGGCTTGGAAGGATGCAGGGTAGGAGGGGGAGGAGGCGGAAGAGGTCGAGCAGGAAGAGGTAGAGGAGGAGGTGAAGGAGGCGAGGGAGGAGGAAACAAGAAAGGAGGTGGCAGAGGTGTAGGAGGAGAAGCGGGAGGAGGCAGAAGAGGTGCAACGAGAAGAGGTAGAGGAGGAGCTGAAGGATGGAAGAGGGAGGAGGAGGGTGAGGCAACATGAGAGGAGGTGGAAGAGGCATAGTGGGAGAAGAAGGTATGGGAAGAGGGGGAGCGGGAGGAGTCTGGGAAGGAGGTGAAGGAGGTGGAGGGAGAGGTGGAGGTGGAGTTGGAGGCCGGGGACGGGAATACGAGGCAAGGGAAGATGCAGAAGTGGGGGAGAGGAAGTTGGGGAGGAGGAGGAGGAGACCAAGCCATGGGGGGTTGGAGGTGGAGGGAGGCAGGGGAGTTTGAGGAGCATTAGGGCAAGGGGGAGCTTAGGGAGGAGGGTGGTGGCGATGGGGAGGAGGAGGTGGATGAGGGGGAGGCAAGAGTTGGGGGGGTGAGTGGGAGGAGGTAGAGGACGATCAAGGGAAGGAGGAGGAGGTGGAAGAGGCACAAGGGGAGGAGGAGGAGGGAGGAGGAGGAGGAAGAGGACATGGGGTTGGAGGTAGAAAAGGTAGAGGAGGAGGAATATGATGCGGCGAATAAGAATAACATAAAAATACATAGATTTAATAGTTTAGCAACTCTCTCTCATAAGAAAATTTGTTTCCCTTTTATTTGTAATTTTACAAATTTCCTTATAGAATTACAAAACTAGTTCCACAAAGTCTTTCATAATCTTTCATACTTTTTTCACATAATTATATGTTCATTAATGATTACATACTTATAAATATTCACCTTCTCTTCAAAATAAACAGACAAACATATAACAAATCTTTTCAAACATACTTATGTTCTTAAATATTTTTATTAAAATAGTTGACCAGCCTAAGTTATTTCATGGGAAATAGCGATAAAATACTACCATTCAGAACCCAACCTTGAACCAATACTCTATTTGTTCCCCTTTTTAATCCCCAACTGTCATAAAATAACAAATCATCATAGAAGGAGTAAAATCCTTATGTTTAGCACATCATGAACGTTTAGAAATGTCTTGCTAAAATCATTGTGTTCTAGCAGTATTTCTCTTCCATTGGTGTGTTCTCGTTCGAGGCTTTCCTTATTTGCCAAATATATATATATATATATATATATTTTCTTACAAGATCCAAAGTATGGAATTTATTTCCTTATCACCCTAGTATATTCATTTTATTAGAAGTTCAAAAGTATGGCATTAATTTCCAAACATACATACTTTTTAGTATGCCAATATGTCCTCCCTTCTCTTTCTCTTTTTGAAGCACAAACAACTCCCAATTTTTTTCCTGAGAGTTAGGACTAATCTCTCATGTTAGATCTATGATGTGCATACACCATAACACTCAATTTTTATTTTTTTGAGTTACTATCAATTTTCTAGTCATGAAGTAATTTATGTTTTGGTCTTATGTCTTTGTATGATAGTCATTGGGCCTACCTACATTTACCCATAAAAAATAATCCATGACATATTGATGTTGTATTTATAAGTAGTTCCTTGGAGGAGTACTTACATATAATTTTTTTTATTTTTTCCCTTGTTTACAAACATTTCGCACATCAAAGACTATATGTATCATCCTAAATTCTAACATGAGTTGTCCTATCCTAGTACTGACCTAGTACAAAGGCACATCACCTTATCCTATCCTATCCTATTCTATTCTAACATTGCTTCGTTAGTGTGCTAAGATCTAGAGCATCGATCTAGAAAGGTGGTCATCGATGGTAGATATCACTCCAGGGTGGTTGAGGTAAATATTTTCCTCCTCTATCGCTTCTCCACTCACCATTTTCGCAGCTTCCCACCGCAACTCTCTAACTCTGATGTAGTTAGGGTTTCATGGAAGGTTCAAGGCACAGACTGTTCTGGAGGTAAGTTATTCGTTCCACCACTACGTCTCGTTTCCATACATCTTCTCTCAAGTTTTATTTCCAATAGTGGGGCTACTTTCTTTCTTCAGATGCGATTTCTACAGCCTAGCCAATTCATTCTCAGTGGTTAACCACGAGTTTCGTCTTTTTTTTCCAGTACTCATTAACTGTTTTCTTAATGTTATTTTCATAAATCATTATGATACTTATCTAGTTGCTAATTGCATTGTTTATTTGAATTTTCATGTTTCCCTTCTGCACAAGGTCTGCCCATTTAACCCACCTAGGTGATGGGTTCTACCCAATTCCTTAACAATTAAGTCGGGTTCCATTCTCTCTTCTCCTATGGTTGTTTCATTGACCTAGGGTTTAAATGTTTTATTTACCACTGGGTTCATCTAACCCTTTGCCTCTCTTCTTGCTACCAGGGTTCCTTCGCAACTACTGGAACCATTAATAATCCTTTCGATTCATAGTGCCAGGTTACTTTACAAACTTCATTATGCTTGTTGAGGGTTCTGCCTAGGTTTATTAATCAATTTAGAAAATGTTTCCCCTATAATTGTTTTGGGAATTATCTTCTTATTTTTCCTGGGAATAGATATGTCTACATATTTGTCATTTTTGGATAATGTCTCTGTTATTTACTTGGGGAAAAATCCTACCATATTCTCATGAAGTTTCCCCTTATGTATCTTTTGCAAAGAGGGGGTTCCTAATTCTAAGAGCACTAAGACCTCCACACCAAGTTGGCCTCATGAAGATCAAATTGGCCTCAAGGAAGGTGATTCGACCTCATTGGAAGTCTATATATACAAGGAAATTTGACTTCATTTCAGCATCTCACTCTCTCAAGCATAGTTCGATCTTTGGAAGCTAGAAGCTGGAAGATGGGAAGAAGTGTGAAGTTGAAGGAAGGGTCCAAAAGGAGTGCGAGTTTGATCAAGGTGGAAGGGAAGAAGAAAATCTAAATTTTGGTGCCTCTCTCTCTCCCGTGTGGTTTGGTTTAGGAGATCAAAATCTCCTAGTCAAGGTCGAAGTTGTTGCTGATGTCAGAAGCTACCAAGTTGAAGTTGTCAGGGTTAAAGTGTTGCTGCTTATAGGTCGAAGGTTGGATCAAAGAAGGATAGGTTGGCTTGGTTTGGAGGAGGTCTTTATCTAGATAGAAGAGTCTCAAGGAAAATTATTGAAAGAAGATATTTTGACTGGGTTTTCCCCTAGATAGGGGTTTTTCCCTAGCAGAGTGCCTACATCTTTTGTCTTGTATTTTTGTGATCTTCATGCACACATAATTTGGTAATTGTTTGATGAAAGATAATATAACAAATAAGTAAAATAAGGCAACATAATTCACAAGTAATTATCAAGAAAGAGAAATCTAACCGTAATCCTACTAGCATTGATTTCTCAACATCCCCCCTCCTGTAATAATGTCCAAAGTGCAGATTGGGTGGAGGGTGGTGTAATATAGTTCATCTTCTTCCTCCTCTTCTAACCACAAGGGTAAGTCATGCTCAATATAAGGTTGAGCAAGAGGATACAATACCAAATGTTTAGAGAAATGTCCATTCTTAATGGTTATGTTCCCAACCCTACAACTAATGTAAGAATCAATAATGGCTAACCATAAACTTCCCATGATGAGAGGAAAGCCATTAAACTTGATTTTGGCTTGAGAACCAGGAAATTAGTAGGATAATCCCAATAGTCAATGGAGACCATAACATATTCAACAAATCCCTCAGGAACTACTATGGATATATATGCAAGCTATAACATTGTGGTGGTATTTCTCAAAGCCCCTTGGAGGTTTAGCTTTATCATGGTTTCCTTAGTCATGATCACATCCCAAGATCAATTAAGGTGTTAGGGACTATAATTCCATCAATTTTCACGTCTACTATAGGGTTTCCAGGGTGTAGATATTTCAGAAAGATGACCCTCCCAAGCATCAAATTAGATAACTGCCCAACAACATTTATGGTGGGAGCGTCTCTCTTTCTTTTTGTAGGCTTTTTGAAATATTTATCCTTGATGAGATTATTATATATGGAAAAATATTTAATAGTCTAGAGAAGTGGTATTTAACACACAAGTTCTTCAATTCTCCTAGCAGTTCAACCTCTTTTAGGGTGTGTTAGCTAGGGTGGATCAACCTCTTAGGAAAAGGAGGTGGATTGACTTGAGGAACACTCTCTTCCTTCTCGTCCTCAAACTCTTCAGGGGGAGAAGGTGGGTGGTTATCTGGAAGCACTCTCCCAGACCGAAGGTTGATCTCCTGTATTTCCATAGCATAAGTAGGATAAGGCATCTCTCCATTGTGGACCTGTTGTGCTTGCTTGTTGTTCGGATTGAATTTGGTTGAGCAGGAATTTGAGGTTGCTTAGGTGGGTTAGGATGAGTGAGTTGTGGTTGCGGTTGGGGTGGAGGTAGTAAAGAAAGAGGTTGGTTAACTTGAGGCCTCCACTCTTGTGATGGGTTTCCCCATTGAGAAGATTAGGGTGGATATGGCTGAAAAGGATGGTTTACAGGTTGAGGAGGATATGGAGGAGAATAAGGCCAAGAAGGAGGTTTGCACGAGGATGTAAGAGTGGAAGAGTACCAAGGTTACAAGGGTGCATTATGAATTGGATAATAATAAGATTAGTGCTACCCTTGCATGCCTTGTTGATATGATTGAGGTCCTTGAGGTCTTCTTTGATTAATGAAACAAAGTTGTTGTGAAACCCCTTCTCCTCCTTGGTATACAACTTTTAGTTCTAGAAAAGAAGGGCACTTGTATGCTGTATGATTTTATTCACACACTAGGCAGACCTTTATGAAATTCAATGGGCA
>APFE030635294.1:18440-52208 GCA_000404065.3 Pinus taeda
TATTTACCATACCTTTTGAGTAAGTATAAAAAGACGTTTTTATTTATTTACCATACCTCCACTTTACTTATATTTTTATTTGTTTACACCCTTACATGTATATAAGGTGACTTATGGAGTAAATATAAAAAATGTTTTATTTATTTACCATACCTCTCATTTATTTATATTTTTATTAATTTACCTTATCTCTTTATAAATATGGTATTTGGCCCATAGGATTCACTTAAATAAAACCTATTCTTGAAAATGGGCGAATGGAAGGTTGTAACTCCTAATTTCAAGGGCTAAATTTACCCTTTTTACCCTCTCCCTTAAAATAAGGTGGGCTATTTGAGGTAATTTGTAAAAATGTACTATGATACAAAATATTCGCCCACTAAAAATTTAAAACCCCTTAATTTCGCCAAAGGGCGAACATTCGCCCCTAAAATCACCCCTACCGTCAGTTTGAGGGTCGTAAGCCATGCTAAAGTTCAACTGAGTTCCCATCTCTTCGAATAATGTTTTCCAAAAGACCAATGTAAATTTTACATCACAGTCTGAGATTATTACCTTTGGTAGCCCATGCGATCTAAATATATTTTGCATGAAAATATGGGCGCCCTTCACAACTCTGTAAGTAGATTGTACCAGTATAAAATGTGCTGACTTACTTAACTTGTCCACCACCACCATAATGGAGTCGTTATTCTTCTTTGAATTAGGCAAACCTGTTATGAAATCCATAGAAATGATCTCCCACTTCCATTCCAGGATGGGTAATGGTTGTAATAAACCCGCAGGATGTTGGTGTTCTGCTTTAATTTGTTGACATTCTAGACATCGTGCCAAATAACCAGCCACATCTTTCTTCATACCCAGCCAATAATATTCTTTTCGGAGTGTAGTGATCATCTTTTGATATCCTGGATGTCCAGCATAGTGACTCCTATGATACTCATCCAATATCAGATTTTTAATATTGTGTTGGTTGGGCACGTACAGTCTTCCCTTATAATACAGTATTCCAGTAGCATCCAAAGCATATCTGGCTGTTTTTCTTTGCTGGTTGGTTATTGTGCTTGCTATTTTATTTGCTGATAAACAGCGTCTTGTTCGGCTGCCTTTTTAATCGTTTCCCCGAAGGGACTTTTCCCTTCGCTGCGAGAAATCTCATATAAGCATTGCAACTTCCGACTCAAAGCGTCCGCTACTCAATTCTCCTTTCCTTTTAGATGCTTGATCTCAAAGTCAAATCCACTTAGGAAGTCCACCCACCGCGCTTGCCTTGCATTTAGAGTGGGTTGGCTGAAGAAATTTGTCAAACTGTGGTGATCTGTTAATAACAGAAACCATAAGGTAATGTCGCCACATTTTTAGGGCGTGAATCACAGCTGCCAGCTCTAGATCGTAAGCAGAATATTTCTGCTCATGCTCTTTTAATTTTCTTGATTCGTAGGCTATTACTTTCCCTTCCTGCATCAACACACCATCTACTCCTTTATTGGCATTTGTGCACACCACATAATCATTGTTTGGGTCAGCAATGCTTAGAATAGGTGCAGTGGTGAGAAAGTATTTAAGCTGCTCGAAACTTCTTTGACACTCAGGGATCCATCTAAACGCTCTTCCCTTTTTCTCTAAGGAAGTGATGGGATAAGCTACTCTCGAAAATCCCTCCACAAACCGTCTGTAATAGCCTACTAACCCCATGAAGGATCGAATGTCTGCCACATCTTTGGGCACCGGCCATTCCATTATGGTCCTTATTTTTTCAGGATCCATGACAATTCCTTCTTTAGTGATTATATGCCCCAAATATTGTATTTGCTCCTTGAAGAAATCGCATTTGTTGAACTTTTCATATAATTTGTGTTCCTGAAGGGTTTGCAATCCTAACCTGAGGTGCTCCTGGTGCTCCTCCATAGTTCGGGAATAAACCAAAATATCATCAATAAAGATCAGCACAAACTTATCCAAATATTGATCGAATACGTTGTTCATCAGGCACATAAAAGTTGCAAGGGAATTGGTCAATCCAAAGGGTAACACCACAAACTCGTAATGGTCGTACCTTGTTCTGAAAGTTGTCTTAGCTATGTTTTCCTCTTTAATTCTGATATGGTGATACCCTGATCGCATGTCGATCTTTGAGAAAACTGTTGCCCCTTTTACTTGGTCAAACAGTTCATCGATGCATGGTAGAGGATACTTATTTTTGGCCGTCAGTCTGTTCAATTGGCGATAATCCATACACATGCGAAGAGTTGTCTTTCTTCCTAACGAATAACACTGGGGCTCCCTAGGGTGACACACTGGGGCGAATATAGTTTTTGTCCAGTAGCTCCTGCAATTGCATTTTTAACTCCGTTAATTCTGGAATAGTCATTCTGTAGGGTGCTCGGGAAACCGAGGCTACTCCTGGCACCAGTTCGATGGTAAAATCTATGTCTCTTTTGGGCGGTAGGCCGGGAATCTCTTCTGGAAATACGTCAGTGAAATTCTGAACTATGGGAATGATTTCCAATGCGGCTATTTTATCTTTCGAGTTGGCGCAACCCACTTGGATGGCATAAATCTAACATCCTTTCCTAATGCATTTTGCTAACTGGGAGGCTGTTATGGGCCGAATTTGCATTGGCCGCTTAATTCCCTGCATCTCTTGCTTTATTCCAAGCTCATCCTTATAACTAATAGTCTTGGTTTTACAATTAATTATGTTCTAGTGTCTTTCTAACCAGTCCATACCAATCAAAATATCGTACGAGTCGAGGGGAAGCCCATTTAAATCTGTTGTAACTTACTATCCGGCTATTTTTTAAGGGCATTCTTTGACCTTAGCAATCACCCGGCTTTTTGCGCCTGTTGCCAACTGAACTAGCCAAGGGTTCTTAAACTTAACAGGTTGTAACTTACAATGCTCCACAATTCTAGGACTAATATAACTTAATGTTGCACCAGGGTCAGTTAAAACAGTTACAGCAAGGTCTATGAGTTTACCTTCAAATTCCACCATGGTCGGCTGATACTCCGCCTGACGATCCTCCAGCGCAGCATTAATCCGTGGTAGGCTCCATCCTACATCGCCGACTGTAGATGCTTCGTAAACTTGGGAAACCTGCTCGGTTCCTTTTTTTGGGGACAGTTTTTCACATAATGGGGTCCTCCACAGCCCCAACATTGTACTGGGGGCCTTGTTGTTCCTTCGTTGTCTATTTTCCCAGGTTGTTCCGTGATTCTGGACTCATTAGGGGGTTTTAATCGAAGTGGATTCTTCTGCATACCCCTGTTGTTCTGTCCCTTGGCGTATCCTTTGTTTCCTCCACTAAGATTTCCTTCAGTACTACCAGTCGGCTTACTGCTTTTCTTGTCAACCCATTTCTTACCCAAATATTCTCCCTTCTACTTGTTTTGCTGGTAGCAAATTCGATCTTTCCGTATAGCCTCATCCATTGTCTTTGGGTTGTCAAATTCGATTCTTTCCCTCATGTTCAAAGGTAGACTACTGACAAACCTCTGCACTTTAGCCTTTTCCTCCCAAATATAAGGCATGTAACGGAGCAGTGAAGTAAAACGAGTAATAATTCATCCATATTCTATTGTCCCAACCGCAGATCGTGGAATTCCCTAGCCTTCTCGTCATAGAAGCGTTCGGTCAGGTACCTTTCCTTGAAGTATCTTTGAAATTTCTCCCAAGTGATGTTCGGTTCACTTACTCCTTTTACCATCTTAACTTCTACCCACCACAGGGTAGCCTTTCCCTGTAATTGGAAGATGGCCAACTGTGCCTTAAGGTTGGTGTCGTATTCGTATAGCTGGAAATATTTATTCATGTTAATCAATCGTGCTTCAGCTGCTTCCTCCTGTTCTCCGTTAAAATGTGGCGGTTTGATCTTTCGGAATTCTCCCTGCAACTCTACTCATTGCCTTTTTTATGTCTGTTGTTCGGAAGCATTGTCAGATCGTTCCTCTTCCCGTCCCTCTGACTCTTCACGTTCTGTGTGGTGATCTTGTTCTTCTGACATCCTTTGCTGCTCGGCACTGGGATTTGGTGGATGCTGATTCTGTTTGCCGGACAGGCTTTTTATAATCATCTCTTGTTCCATAGTAAGTCGTGCATTGTCTTCCCGTAACCGGGCCATTTCATTTTTTAACTCTTGTATTGTTTCCAAAATTTCCAAATTTGTGTTGCGAGCCTCCTCGCCAAGCTGCACCCATATTTCAGGGTTATGTTCAGGACCCACTGCAGGGCCCTGTCCCACCCCATACCTGCATGATGCGTTGTCTGATCTTCTCATTTTATCAGCTGTTGTTTTTCCTGTACTTAACCTAAAATAACAGAAGAAGGGTCAAACATTAACCTCTTTTTTTTTATTACCTGTAACTGCTCAAAAGAGTCGAAAATCAAATCATAAGTATTTTAGTTGTCTATCAGTTCCCAGTTCTAGTTTCCAAAGGCCACAGTTTTTTGACCGTGGCTCTTATACCACTTGTAATACCCCCGCTAACATTATTGTAAAAAAAAAAATTAACTTTAACCTAAGGATTAATCTATGCAATCAAGCTTGCGTATATGAATAGGTTTACATGAGTTTTGGTGTTAATTATTTCGACCCCCGTAATCCAACCTGAAGAATGTGATCGACATGTTTTTTGTGTTTTGCTACCGGAAAGTCCTTTCCGGTGGTTGTGGATAGGTCTGGCTTCATTGCTCTTTCGGCCAGCTCCTAACACCTGGCAATGGAAATCAATTCTGCCAGCTCTGTCATGTGAAAGTATAATACTTGGTGATCCCAAAGGTTCATGCCCTCGAATTCTCCACCCCATCGACGGCTTTGATGCCCTGCTACCCATCCGATGGTTGTGCTACGTCGAAGGCTTCTCCAGGGTTTCATCGAGGATGCGAACCGACCAAAAGATCATTTGCTCATGGTTCTACCTTCGCTCTGGCTAGCCTACTTCGAACCCTGCCCAGACTCTTCTGCTCGACGTGGTTGCCACCGGCCTTCGTTCTGCAGGTGAAATTCGAAAATCTGCCATGGCTAGACAACTTGGTTCCCTGGTAAATGTTGCGCCATACTTTACTCTTTGTATTCTCGGTTCAATACACTGCATTTGCTTCTCATCAGTTTTCATTTTTTCGTTTATCGTTTAAAATCCAGCTAACAGCTTTCTTGGTTGTTTGTTCCATGATCGAGGTTAATGCTGTCGACCTCCAGCATCTATTCATTGGGCCTGTTCTGTGCTATTCGGCTTTCGAGTGCTCCCGGCCCCAAATTCGGCCAACAGGTATGCTCCTCTTGGCATTACCCTGGTTAAGGTTAGTATTCTTTTTGAGCTTAATTGTCAATGTTCTTTTCCAAATGGTGAGCAAAGGTCTCTCTTTGAAGTTCGTTGGAAAAGGCCTTGTGGCCATGACCTTACACTCCCTTCCCTTTGTTTGTCACAGAGAGATGACGGTAATCCCACGCCACACCAACATACCCTATACTCTTCAGGTTTCAGGGTAACCTACACTCGGTGCTGCTATGCCATTCTGAGACATGTTTTTTTCTTCAATGGTTATAATATGGGTATGCCTTCAGGCTACTTTTGACATTGTTCTGTATTTGAATTAGTTTATGGGCACAGTACAGGGTTTTACCCTGATAATCGACTCTTGCGGCTACAAATTTTGTTACAATGAGCAGTTGTATATTTTCATTTATCATGCCAAAGTTTATAGCCTTCATGGCCATTTCATAAGTTATTCCCAAATGACTTGGATTGTTTTCAGTTGTATGCTGTGTAAATTATTACTACATTTCGCCCTTCCGGGTTTGGTATGAAGGCAACGGTGCATGAATTATCAAATAGATACTATGTATGTCTCATTGTTTGTTTATTTATGCTCAGTTTGAATATTGAGGCAACGCTGGGTTAATTTCACCTGCTAGACGTTTCCTAATTTCACATTGTTTAGGTTGCTCCTAGTGGGGACAAGATGGTTGTTCGGCCCTTCCTGTGATGCATGAGGGCGTTCTCTTATGGAACGAGCCCTAGCATCTGGCTGGCTTACCTCATGATAAGCTCCACGAATTGTAATGTATATTTTGTTTTTATTAAATGTTTTACCACCATACAGATATGTTATTACTTACTGTTCTTTGTGGCATGAAATGATGGGTTATATGTGAATTCCTTATTCTGTTATATGTTATCTGGATAAGTCTAGGTTTTTGCTTTCAATTTTCACAATGGTTGTTTACTAAGAGTGGAAGACGGGGGCTCATTTATATTACAACAAAA
Organism: Pinus taeda; assembly: GCA_000404065.3. Lineage (NCBI taxonomy): Eukaryota > Viridiplantae > Streptophyta > Pinopsida > Pinales > Pinaceae > Pinus > Pinus taeda. The sequence goes on from APFE030635294.1 coordinate 24,711, forward strand.
TAACTTAAACCCCTTTTCAAATATATTGAAAGGAAAATTGGAGTTCTATATGTTTTTCTGTAAGTTACCCGAAACCCTCACAAACTCTCCCTCGGCCATATCAATTGTTCTACCCAGATTCTGGTAACTAGCGGTCCTCCCATTCACGCTTTGAATTCCCTATAATTTGTTCCTTAGGTTACTACATTTTCATGCACCTATTCGTGCTGAGGTGGTAACCTCTAATACACCCAACAATTGTCGTCCAGGTAAGTTTTAGTTGTCCAATTTAGGGTCGGCCTTTTACCCTCTGATTTCTGCTGTACGTACTTGAGTTTCTACCGTATAATAATAATTTTTTTTTTAAGAAACCCTAGTGTCCTTTCTCACATTTATCTTTCAGTTCTTTTTAAGGGCAACCAAAGCTCGACTCTTCCACTAATTCAAACCACAGAGATTAATAATTTCTACAAGAAAACCATGATATCATTCTACGGTTGTTGTATGGAAAAGGAACCCTCCTACAATACAAATGTATTTCTAGAACAGAAGTTTACCGGCTAATTTTGTTCCAAGGGAATTCTTACATACCTGGAATTGCTGAGTAGGTAGGATCTTTCAGATAGTCACCCAAACCTGGGTTTGCTTCAATTTCAACCGCCTAACCATGAGGTTCGTCTTTTGAGACCAGAACCTCCCCCCTTGCTTCTTGCTAGACCGTTGTCTTCCGCAAGTTGCTCGTACAGCGAGCAGGGCTATCTGGTCACCACCAGACGTAGCCACCTTGTTTTTTTTTCCTTCTTGGAAATTTGCCTCCTTTCTCTGCCTATCACTACAACGCAGATTTTTCCTCCTTCCCCCTCCTTTTCTCTAGAAATTTTCCAGTTAGGGGAGGTAGTTAGGGTTGCTGGCACAGCAACCGTCTTTCCACCTCAAGAGGACAACTTCCTCTTTTCTTTTTTTCTTTTTTTTTTCTTTTTGGAAACATACTCATGAAAACCAATTATATTTAAATTTAAACAAATAATAATAATAGGTTCAGTTTATTTTTACCACAGTAAATAAAATATTTACATTTTATCCTGGGGCATTACGAAATCAAACGCTGCAACTCTAAATAAACAATGCCTTAGTGTTGGGTTGACTTACCCGGGCTATCACAAAACACCTCCAATGCCCCTATAGCCGCAACCAAAGCCATAGCAGCACATTGTAGTCAAGAAGGAAGAGCAATCAAGGAGCGAAAGCTCTTCTCAAGCAACGACGAGGATGAAAAGGCAAAAGTTGGGTTTAGAGTTTTACCACAGTGAAACCCTTTGCGCATGTGTAGGAGCAGAAACCCTCCATCGTGAGAAAGAACAACAATAAAGACCATTCTTGTATTCAACCAAGCATAATACTGCGAGCAGTGGCCTCCACCATCCGATTCAACATGGCAAGGACAGCCCTCAATGGGGTACAAACCTCGAAGCAGCAAGGGACAGTTGTTCGCCATGGAGAAGCATCCCAAGGAGGTCGTCCCCTCGTCCTGGCAAGTGGCCACCGAAAATTAAAGTCCACCATAAAGAATGTACAGTTCCACAATAGATAAGTCTGTGGATATTTATGACAGTACCCCAATGCGTAGAATGAGGGTTTGTATAGTTAGGATAGTCAATTAGGTGGTTGACAAAACCATTGATAAATGTAAACCTTGGAAATCATAAACTCGCCTACAAATTAAGGTATGGTTGTAACAACATCCCCCAACCCCAAATGTATGGTGATGAGAGATGTATACAGTGTTTATTGTAGTTAATAATATCACTAATGATAAGTCAATATAATTAGCAATTATGAATATGTTGTGATTTGTAATCATTTTCAAATTTTTTTTATATGGAGACATTACATCAAAAATCTCTGAACTTTCAGTAGCTCCCATTGAAAAAGTAACATTCTCATACAGTTTTTAAAATACAAATTTCCCACCTCTTATATATATATCAGAATTGCCAGAAAAAATTATAAAACAAACTCACAAAAACCACCTGACCAAAATATTCACTTTGTAGATAATGCAGAGAGATTTTTACCAAAATTCTAATGCTAGTTTGTTTTCACTAATTCAGGGTTACTATATATGATAAGTTTTCAATTTCCTCTAAATAACGGGATTTCCCATAATAACGAGAAGATTATGTGAACATGCTTTTTACATTGTTAAGGTGTAAAATTTACTTTCTATGGATATGGTGAGTTAAATTAACTTTTAGTGTTCTTACCAGAAACTCAAATTTATAAGAATAATGGTTTTCAATTTTATATTATAATAATAGGTAATATAAGAATTAATAAAAACAATTTACAATGAAACTGGGGATACATAACTGGTCAACATTGCTATCACTGGTAAAAAAAAATACAATATAATTTTTTTATTTATATTTAATTTAATTTTAAAAATATTTATTATATTATTAATTTATTGGTTTTTTAAAATAATTATTATGATTCAGATTTTTTTTAAATATACTTATAAAAAGTTGAAGGGTTCTAATTATTTTATTATTTCTAAAATCTAAGTTTTAATAAAACATTGTTATAATAAAAGATTTTTTAATTTTTTGACAGAATAATTTTTACCTCCGTATTCTTCTTTAAAAAAAACATTAAAAAAAAAATCTAAATTTCCTCTCTATATTTATAAAAAATGAATGTTAATTATTTCTCAAAATTTTGATTAATTTAATTATTCTCAAGGCATAGAAAAAATCCAAATTTCCTCGCTTCGCTTCTCTATATTTATTAATGGTAGTCAACGTCGTCATGTGTAAACTCCATGTACACTCCGAGTTTCTTGCACAATAATAAGTGGGTATTTCGAACGAACAAAGAGATATAAATAATAACATAATGGGCCAATAAGATTATTTTTATGTTTGAACTCAAATATAATTGTCACTAACATTAAATTATATATTTTCAAATTTAATTTTCTTTTTAAACTCAAATATAATTGTCATTAACATTAAATTATATATTTTCAAATTTAAAAATAGTTTTGATGGCATTGTTGTTGGATTTTTAATTTTCGCTGACTTTATACATTCAAGTTTAAATCTAAAATTAGTTTTCATAGAATTGTTGTCGGGAAAGGATTCCCACGTCCTTTATGGAGAAAAAAATATTTTAAAGTATAAAAGTTTTGTTAATTAATTTATTTTATAATACATGGTATTTTAAATTAAAAAAGATTATTTGTGAAATTTTATATAGAGTTAAATTTTGAAAAGCAGTGAGTTGTGAAGGTAGTATGATTGATGATAATTATGAAAGTAATATAATTGATGATAATTAATTCAAAATATTGTCGGGATTTCTTCAATTTTCAGGAAAATATCATAATCTACATCGTGAGGATGTCTTTCGGATTAATCACATCATTAATATTTCGTCTACTTTTGGACCAACTAATGTGGACACTACAACACTTGATAAACATTAAGACTAAGCATAAGATGAGCATATTTCATTGAGAATCAATCTAGGCCCTCAATTAAAAATATTAAAAAAAATCAACAAATCCTCGTGGAACTTAAATTGAATTAAAAACTTTTAAAAATAATTATCAAATCAATTTAAATTTATCATTATTATTTGAATAATAATAATAATAAATAATAAATTCTCAACATTTCTATATTTATCAAATAATAATTTACTATTTAACCAACATCCCAATTAAGGATGGCTCTATCTTAAATTTAGAAATAGTTTTAGTAGTGTTTCTTTTTTGAAAAGTTTTTTTTTGTCTCCTTGTTCACTATTCAAATAAATTAAAGAAAATTTTAAGAATGAAATTTATCTTAAAAGTATAAAAATGTGGGTTTAATCTTAATTAATCTTCAGTATACAAATTTAAAATATTTAGCTATACTTCTATAAAATATATATGCATTTTTTTAAATTTTATATATTTCTATAAAATTTTGGTTGTTAAGTAATTTTTTTCATAAAATTTAGGTGAACCACTTATAAATAATGGAAATATGTAAAAAAAAATTGGCCAAAACACGGAATTTGAGATTAGGAGAAATTTAGCCCTTAAAATGTTCTTATCAAATAACATATATAAGTATGGGAAATGGATGAGACATATAAAACTACCCAAGAAGAAAATGTGTTTCTAGGTCCAATGAAGAATTCATGTACAATGAATGACTCAAGAAAATATTTTAAAGTTTTATATCATGTTGGAGTTGACCAAATCTAATTTAAAACTACAATATGAACACATAGTGGAAACTGCTTTAAACCAAACTAGGCATTATGATAAAATGACCTATTTGAAACTCATGGGATTAGAACAATCAATTACAGATGTTTTCTAAGGCACTCATTGCGTGATAGTTCAAAACCTCAAGGGTACACAAAAAACTAGAAATGCTAAGGGTTGGTGTGGTCTAGGTCGAGTGCAATCCCTTTGTGACTTTGATGTCTTAGATTCCCCTAACTCATGGTTTCTTAGCTAAATCTTAGTCTCACAAGCCGTGAAAAAGCTAGCAAATAAATAGAAAAATAATGATCTATTTGAAGGTAGGGCTTAGCCTAGATATATTTTTAAAGATCACCAAGCATCATGGAGTTCTCGTAATTAAATTTTGACCTCCAAATGTTCAAAATCATAACATTAAAAAGATCTCACCAAGATGCAAATTTTTACATTATGCTTTATAGAGTACATAAAAAAGGCATCAAAATGTATGATGCAACTAGTCCTCAAAAAACCTTTGTGTTTTCTATGCACTACTTCTTATGGCACACCATTTATGCTTCATATGCAAAAGACATAACAATTGGAACCTTAGAAACCAGGGATTCACACATTTTTAGTGTTTTCTTTTACATTTTTAGGATTCAACTAGATAATTCTCTCTTTTTGGTTTGACAATTGAGAAGTTGTTTTAAGGGGTTGTTGATAAGATTCAGTGTTACCTATGGAAAAGTTCACTGGCCCCATGTAGAGCATGTGAGCAAGAATAAATTTACAAACATGGCCATGTTTATGTGCTTGGAAATCCAACTTTGGCTTATTCAAACTTGGAACTAAGCCATGTTATTTCAAATCTAGGCATGAGGATCACCTATCTCAATTTTTAAGATTTGGTATGCATCACAATGGGAGCAACGACAACAAAATTAGCTAAGCATACCAAACAATTACTAAGAACTTTAAATGAGCAAATGAATCACATAGCATCAATCGAAACTTCTCAAGCTTTGTCGTTGATATTCAAAACTTATTGAGAGGTCACTTATTCCAAGATTTCTCTAGCTCAACTGAGCTTAGCTATTTCCCTATAATCAATCCCACTTACGTCTCTACCCCATTTGCAAAAACCTTAGCAAGTATTATGCCCTATGAACTAATGAGTTAGTTCACTTCAGTCTTTTATTTCAACATCGAGGGAATTTCATAATTTAATTTTATGAAATATCATTTTTGAGATTATCTATAAAGAGTAAGTCGTTAATCTATGACCTGTATTCATAAATATTAGTTACAAATAACTAATTTATCATCATTTGAATAATTCACTTAACACTCATTACATCAAGTGATTCTCAAATGAACAATAAAATAGAATTAAAACTAGTAAAATCCATACTTTAGAACTTACACCTAGTAACTAAGACTTCCCTTTAGACAAACCACAACTGTGGCAACATCAATTAAAGTTTATAATGTTGCAACATCAAATAAAGTTTATAATATTCTTCCCCATGTTTAAAATTATTCAATGCATCAAGTCACGTGATTTTGGATACTCAAAGTATGGCTCCCAATGTAATAGGGGTTCCACGTTGATGTTGACTTGTCTCAAAGATAAAAACATCAGTTGCAGCAGCCTCATGCAGCAGCTCACAACAGCCCTAAACACAGCAAGCTCACGCAGAAGCACGCAACTAGCCTCAATGGCCTCCTACTGCTGAGGATCGAACAACATGGAATCATCAGAGGACGAAGAGCCTCCCTTAGATAACCAACGAGAAAATGAAGGAATAACAAAAGCTTTCGCCTCTCTCATTTCATCAATGGGTCCGGCAAAGAACCGACCATCAGTCACCAAGTTTGTCAAAAGATTAGAATACATCCCAGAAATATCACTCCCTCCAGCTCTTCCTTGTAAAGCAACACTCTCCCTGGCGTAACGTGGATTAGTTGGGTAGTTTACAGGGTTATGGCCATCACCTAAAACGGTACAAAAATGCGTAGAAAGGAACTGGTCTGCAACAATAAACAGAAAAATCTCAATTAGGTTCTGTGGAAGAGGATACTACACCTTCCACTTTGAAACCGAGGAGGATCGAGATCTAATATTTAGGAATGGCCTGTACTTTATGGATACAAGGGGTTTGTCTCTAAACAGATGGACATCGGATTTCAACCCAGAAATGGATATACCCAATGCCGTTCCCGTTTGGGTCAGATTGCCACATCTTCCCCTCCACTATTGGGGAGACGATTCAGTTAAAGCCATAGGAAATGCAGTTGGGAAATACATAGATAGGTGTGAGCCAAAGGAAAACATGCACGCATGTGCCAAAATCTGTGTAGTGGTGGATCTAGGAAAAGGGCTTCTAGAAGTCATCAAAATCAAAGTGGATCAGTGGACGCATATACAACAGAAGGGCTATGAACAAATACCCTCCAAATGCAAGGTATGTCATGAATATGGTCATTTTGCTAATAGATGTACAAAAAAGAATATAATGAAAACGAAAATATTGAAGACCCAGGAAACAAATGGGAACAAGTCAAAAGAAAGAAGTAAGTCCATAAACAACCAAATATTTCTTCTACGCAGCCCTCCATATCCTCTGATATCCATCCTCTATCACCAAAAGATAACAACAATTCTCTTGCTAGCCTCAATCCTTTTGAGCCACTGGATCCCTCTGTCCCCCCATCCCCCGGACCCAGATCCCTCACCACACTCCCTTCCCCCGCCCCCTCCCATCCCCTCTGGCCCTAACCACCCAAATCTCACCCCCTCCCTCAGTAGACAGAATCCTAACTAGAAAGAAGTCAAAGGAAGATCTCCCCAATGTAGAAAATAAAAAAATAAAAATAAAAAACAGGAAGAAAGACAAACAAAGATCTGAGGGATGAAGCAGCAACAAAGGAAATGGCATTAGGAATGTAACAACCTATGGAAACCTTCTTAGGAAGGAACACAGGAAACAATGAAGAAAGCCAGCAAATAGGGAAACGAGCCATGCACCACCCAACAAGCAAATAATGATAGTGGTCTCCTGGAATTGCCAAGGATTGGGATCATCCATCAAAGAAAATGCCACAAGAGACATTCTAGCAAAAGAAAACCCATAAATCCTTATGATTCAGGAGACAAAAACAAATAGCCAAGAAATTGAAAATATCAAAAAAAAATTCAGAAACTATGAAGGTGAAGCAATACAGGCAATAGGAGTGTCAGGAGGTATCTGCACAATATGGAAGAAAGGAATATGGGAATTAATACACTACAAAAAAGAACAACGCTGGATACAAACGGATCTAATGCAAATCAGTACAAAAGAGAAGTATAGTGTCATCAATATATATGCCCCAAACCACTACAAGGAAAAAGAGCAATGTTGGGCCACCATAAAAGAAGCATTAAAAGAAACACAAATAGGAAAAATAATTCTAGGAGGAGACTTAAATTTGGTTAGAACTATAGAAGAAATGTTTGGTGGCATATATCACACAGACCCATCCAGGGATGCACTAGAAGAAATAACGGAACAACATAATCTTTTAGACATCCCCCCAAGCAACGGGAAATACACCTCGAGCAATAAAAGAGTAGGCAAAGGAAACATAAAGGAAAGGTTGGACAGAATCCTGATACAAGAAAACAAAGCAGCAGTGTACAGTGCCATTAAAATAAAAAACATTCACACCACGGCATCCGACCATAAACCGATGGTAATAGTCATGGGCAAAATGGAAAATCAAGGACCGCTCTCATTTAGATACAGCGGAATTTGGGACAGCAATACAGAAATCAATGAATTAATTAAGGAAGCATGGGAGCCAAGAGTATCAGGATCACCACAATATATTTGGGAGACAAAATTAAAAAATGCAATAATCAAGTTAAAGGAATGGGCAAGAGCAAATGAAATTAAAAAAAAAAAAAATGAAAAAAGAATTACAGCAGAGAATGGACAGCATGCAAATTGAAAAAGAAGGCAAACAAGAAGGCAAACAAGATTATCTAAGAGAAAAGGAAATCTTTTGGGAAATATACAGGGAAAATAGGAAAGAAGAAGAAAAGGTTAGACTAAAATCCAGAAGCCTGTGGCTCAAGGCAGGGGATAAAATACATCTTTTTTCCATAACTCAATGAAGATTAGAAGAGCAAGAAATCAAATAGAAAAAATCCAAGTGGAAAATCAAGACGTCAAAGGTGCGGAGGAATTAAAAAAAGCAGCCCACGAGCACTTTAAAAATTTACTATCAGCAAAAGAAGAAATGGTTGAATATGAAGATTTCCTTCAGCAAAAAAAAAAAAAAAAAGAGATCAAAACGCAGAAATGTGTAAAGAAATCACAGAAGAAGAGGTAGTGGCGGCTATATGGAGCCTGCATCCGGATAAAGCCCCAGGGCCCGACGGATTTACAATAGCATTCTTTAGACCTCATTGGTATAGAATCAGAAAAGATTTCTTAAGAAAGATGAAGAATGTTTTCAAAAAAAAAAATAGGAAGCAACACAAAATCCTCCTACCTCTCTCTAGTCCAAAAGGAGTCAAATCCCTCCACCTTCAACAAGTATCGCCCTATATCTCTGTGCAATTCCTCTTATAAGATAATAACAAAAATAATTGCAAATATAATCAAGGAAGTGCTACCAATAATCATATCTGAAAATCAAGGAGGATTTGTGCCCAACATGCAAATCATAGATAATGTAATTATTGTACAAGAAGTTGTACACTCTAGTATGCTAAGGCAAAAAAAATGCATAATAGTTAAATTAGATATGGTAAATGCATTTGACATGGTCAACCATCCATATCTCATGGTTGTTCTTCAAAAACTGGGTTTCTCAAGAGAAATAATAGAAGTCATCCAGGCATGCATCTCCACCCCTTAGATTGTCCCCCTCATAAATGGAAGGCCAAGTGAATTTTTTGAAAGCACAAGAGGACTCAGGCAAGGATTCCCTCTCTCACCCTTCCTATATATTATAATGTTTGAAACTCTAAGCAAAGCTTTGGAAAAACAAAGAAAAGAAAGAAACATTACAAGGCTCAGAATAGCAAAAAGAGTAAAAACAGTCAACCACTCACTTTTTGTGGATGACGCTCTGTTGCTGAGAGGGGCATCAACAATAATAGCAAGAAGGTTCAAAAAAAATTTAGATGATTTTTCACAGGTTTCAGGTGGGCTTCTGAATAACACAAAATGCAAAATATATGGATGGAACATCTCCCCCCCCGAATCATGCAAAGGATTTCACAAATATTAGAAATCCCAGTACAGGAAAGTTGGACCCAGTTCTTTTACCTGGGACTTCCAATCTCAAAAGAGACCATGAAGGAATAAATATATACTAAGCAAATTGAAAAAATGAAAAACAAAATTTAGAGCTCGGGTATGATGTGGTTAAATTTGGTAGGAAGGTTTATTTTAATCAAAGCACTACCTATCTACCAATATGCAATAATCATGACCACAGCAAGTGCACACAAACAAATGGAGTTAATCTTAAGAAGCTTTCTATGGTGGGGCGGAAACAAGAAAATAAAAAATTCAGCCTAGTGAGGTGGGAGCAAGTAGTGCTACCATACAAACAAGGAGGTCTTTCTATACAGATACCCAAACTCATGAACGCAGCCCTGGGAATGAAGATAGTATGGAGATTGATCACGGGAAAAGAGAGCTGGTGGAAAAAAACTCTCATCTCAAAATACATGGATGGTTCAAGGGAAATATTGCTCAATGGAAATATCCCAACAAGACAATGTACTCAAGCTTGGAAGCTAGTAAAAAAAAAATTCCTTTAATGAGTAGCTACATCTCTAAAACCTTAGGCAATGGAAAAACAATATCGATATGGGAGGACAGAATCATGGGAAAAGAACCACTGAAGACTCGTCCAGAAATAGAAGGCATCCAAGAGTGGATGAAAGGAAAAAGTATTAACACTCTATTCTCAATTTCTCTATGGAATCAAAAGGATTGGCAAGACTGGAAAATTTTAACAATACCTGCAAATCTGGAAGGGAAATGGAGCAAAATAAGGCGGCTCTTAAAAGGGGTAGCACCAATCAACTATGATGAAGAAGATGGATACCTCTGGGATCCTAGTGGTTGGCATTACATAGTCAATATGGGATACAAAATCATACAGGAACAACCAAATCAACAAGATTGGGACGTTTGGAAAATAGCCTGGAAATCTGAAAGCTTGCCCAAGATCAAAATGTTCATCTGGACTCTTTTAAAGGGGAAGGTATTAACCAGTGAAAACTTAAAAGTCGTTGCCGAAATTTTTACAAACACTAAAGAAGGTCTATCCATATACAACAAAGAAGGAAGTCACAATTCAAAGAATATGGAAATGCATCCCAACAGTACTATGCTGGCAAATTTGGTTGACAAGAAACAAGTGCATCTTCAAAAACCAAACTCCAAGAATAGGGAAAACTCTATCAAAAACGTGGAGATTAACTTTTGGAATCCTCAACGTTAAAGGAACAGCACCAACAGATCACAACATTCTACAACAAGAAGAACGAGATTGGCTCAGCAAAGCCATAATAAATAACAATGGACAAAAAGGACAGAGGAAAGAAAACTCACGAAATATTTGGAAAATAAGAATGAGTGAAGAGGAACTAGAAATTTGGAAAAAAAATCAAAATATATACTGCCTCTACTTTGATGGGGCCTCAAAGCATAATCCGGGAAAGGCAAGGGCAGGGGAATTAATCCTTGATCCTAAGGGGAGAGAAATTGTCACATATGAATGGGGACTTGGACAAATCTCAAATAATAAGGCTGAAGCATACAACCTGTTAATGGGATCAAGAATGATCAAAAAAAGAGAAATACAAAATCCTATAATAATAGGAGACTTTGCCATAATAATAGAGGAAATTGCACGAAATAAAAGCCCAAGTAATGAGTTCATGAACATAATTCTCAGAAGAACCTTGAAGACTCTAGCGATGCAATCTTCAGACATGTCTTGAGAACACATAATCAACAGGCCGAATATTATGCAAATCAAGTAGTGGAAAAAATTGAAGGGAATGCTCATGAAAATCAGGAGGAATATCACAACTCAGTCCCATAATAATTAGCAAAAGGTCATAAGTAGAAGATCCCCAAAAATACGGAACAAAACACAATGATAAAAGAAACAAAAAATAAATCAATAGTCAAAAATCATCAAAGGACACTCCATTGCAGACAAAGGCAGGAAGTCACGAGAATGGAATGGAAACAACTCAGTAGTTCAGAAATTCGCATAAGTATAGGAAGGCAGCAAGATTACAATCTTGGTCATGAGAATCAGACTACAGACCACCCCATCGAAGGCAGTCACTGGAGTGCTTAGAAATACTATAAAAGCATAAGGAAATCGAATATTTCAAGCAAGTGTTTCATGCAAATTTGTGCTCACACAGAGTTTTTCTGCTCCTCAGTTCAGCGATCAGGGTTGTCGCCCTCTCCAAGCCCTTCACGCAAATCTATTACCTTCCTTGCCTCTCTACGAATTAATTCGCATGGAGTGGAGTATTCATATCGCATCGGTGATTGTTAAAGGGGAGCGAGATCCGTCTGATCGATAGATTGACAGATCTAACGGTCATCACATGGGGAAGGCAAACGGAAGCTAACCAGCGAAAAGGTGGTTTTTATACAGGAAATGGTATTTCAGGTGAGCAAAAAGTAGTAAGTGGTAATTCGGATAGGCCACTCGATTCCATTAACTGCTCGACACGTAGCAGCAGAGGAGAGAGGAAAAACAAATTTTCGAGTGGGTAACCACCGTGCAAGTGGTCCACCCGAAATCACTATCAGTCGTCGAATCTAGTGGTGATGACCAACGACGGAGGATCGTCGATCATTTTGTTGACCGAGTAAAGTCACTACTGTCGGATCTAAAATCAGATCAACGACGGAGAGTTAGATTCGATGGAGTAATGGACGACAGAGATCAGAGCGGCGCAGGGAAATGCGATGAAGTATGGACCGTCAGATCGGAGAGATGGAAGGGAATGAATGTGCCGATATGCGATGGGGCGATACTCTGATGGTTGATGAAGCGCCAATCGGAGATCAGAGAATACGAAGGAGCAGCGCTCCCATGGAAGGCATTAAGCAGAAATCGACCTCAGTTCTATTATGTCACATTCAAAATCGTAGTCAAGAAAGCTCATAATAATAGAAGCATGGACAACAATAGTGAAGGAAGCAGTAACTCAGGAAAAATAAGACTCAGGAAGCATAGCAGAGAAAGGAATAGTAAGCAACACTAGAGGAAGATCAAGAATGATTCATCGACTGCAAGAGTCACTCAAGGATCTCAGAAGGGAGATGAGAATGGAGTACAACTACCATAAAAGAAGCATGGCGATGTAGAAAGAAGGATCATGGATTTAAAAACCAAATGCAAGTATCTAGAAGAAGCAGTGTCATACTACAAAAATAACACAATGAGCATTGAAGGAGAGAACTCGGTCAATTACGACAAGACGAACCAACCAACTCAGGAACAATCAGTGTACAAGCCATGAAGAAGTTACAGTGAATCTATGATTTGTAAATTTTCTTTCCTAGTAGGTCAGTTTGTTATGAAGTATTCAAGAATAGTCATAAAAATACATGAAATTTTGAACTCAAGCATAGGAGATGGAACTGCGCTACCATCTCATTGCTTAGTTTACTATCATGCTATAGTCAATTGTAATAGGAGCTTGTTCCAACACAACTTTTGGTAATATATCAACTACCCGACCTTATTAAAAAAAAAATAAGGGTTCCACCAACTTGTTAGTAGGAATATTGGGAGAGGGGTACCATGTTCCATGGCCCCATTACCTCTATCTCTCCAATCTATTCATGGGCATTGTGACTGTTCGCAAAATTTCGGAGGAAAATGTATGAATGACTCTAATTGTTCATATCAAAAGAGTCAAATTGATGGTGATCATTTCATGGCGAGGTTTGTGAGGAGGGGAAGACCCCACGAAAGGAAAAGGCCCATGAATGAGGACCCGTCCAATGCCATTCGATGATTGAATTTTTTTTTTAATTGAGCCATAACGTTCATGGGATAGTGAATAAAACACAACCTAATTTTTCTGTAAAAATGTCTATAGGGTCTTATGTATCAATACGTTCAACATAAAATCTTCACGAACATGGGGATAACAAGATATATGCTATATTACCCGTGATACCATGGATGAATGTAGATAAAGTGACATGGCCATGGGCGCCACCCAATTCGAATCTTACGGTTCATAAAGCTCATTTTAGTAATATAAAATCCCTATGCTTGCTTATTAAAAATGACTTTAAAGGTGGGTATTCTATAGAGGGTGAAATTTGGTTTATAGAGTGCACATATATGGTTATTGATTTCAAAACTCCTCTTGCAATAAGCAAGCATCCATTGCAACCAAGCCCAGAAGCATCAAGTACCTTTACGAGGTTTACAAAATTAAGGTTTATGATATATTCTTCCTCAAAGCAAGTATTCTTATAGCAACATAAAATAATTTAAAATACACATTTAATTTATATAATACGCATTTAATTTAGTGTGTACATTTAAGTTATTAAAAAAAAATTAAGTTAATTTGTTGTGAGAAAATATTGTTAAATTTATTTAATATTTCATAAACTAACTTATAGATGAAATGATTTTTTCATAATAATCTGGTGATATTGTTTCAAGCAAGATTGTTATTTTTTATTATTTAAAATAAATTTATGCACAAATGGCTTTAGTACCCCAAAACACCCTTGGGAAACTTGATTTTTACATATTGAACAACTTAAACTCAAGGTTTAAAAAATTTCTTCCATGTTTTGGTTAAAATTAACCAAGAAAAATGCCCTTAAAAAAATCAATTCATCTATTAATTAGACTACTGAATTTAATATTAAAATTAATGTATCTATAATCTACCTACTTCATCCACCTCAACTCTTATTTATTAATCATGGATTCCATCATCAATTTTATTCTTATCATATATCATCTTTCATAGCTTATCCTGAATTCAAGTTTCATAACTTATCCTAGATTCACTGTTTTAAACTAACCTTGAATTTTTCTTAAAAATTATGTTTATTTTGTAACTATAATTTTTCCTTTTTACAATCATTTATCCTATATCATCATTCATAGCTTATTCTAGGGTGAATGCATGAATATGGGTTACACTTTTTGGTAAGCACACAGATTAGGAGGGAGAAAAAACATAGCTCGATCGAGAAATAGTTTATCCCTCGATCGAGCTATTTGAGGGCTTAAAAATAGCCCTCAATCGAGCTCCTATATAACCCACAATTACATAACAGCTTGATCGAGCTATTTTTTTTAAATTCCCGCCGAAAACATAATGATGGATTTATGGTTTGAATGGCTCGATCGAGCCCTTGTTTAACCATGTCAAGAGCTCGATTCAGGGTTTTTTAAACCTTTGATCAAGTTATTTCAAATTTTACCTTAAGCGCTTGATCAAACTTCTTAAGTGCTCGATCGAGCTAGTGTATCTCATAGATTAGTTGTTAAATTGAATTTGGTGTTGTTAAATGACAAGTATTGGTAGATTTGATTAGTTTGCTTCAATTTGTACATAACTTTAATAGTAGCATCACATATATAATAAAATATTCAAAAGAAGGCTGATAACAGGTGGCTCTTACCTCATTCCTCCCTTCAGGGACTATGGCTTGAGGGACAATTCCCATTCAGCCCAAAAAGGCAAAATTCTTGTTTCTTATGAAATTTAGCATTATTCTGCTAATTAGGTCATCCTCTTTCAGTTTTAGAAGATAGATTGTAGTGGTCATTTTTGATATCTTAAGTTTTCTATTAGATTTCGTGTTGCTTTCATAGTAGGTGTCAAGCATTTCCATGCATGAACTTGGCAAATAAATGATGCAAATTATGTTTTCTCATATTTTTGTAAACCCTTCTTCTTTTAAGATGATTTATGTATAAATGTCATCAATGATGTATATGTTACAGGAGTTTCTACATTGAAATAAGACCTTATGTCATCAACGTCAGCCACACCATATCCACCCATGACTGCCAAGGGCCACTACGTTCTCAATTGGAAGTATTGTTTTACAAAGACAACTTATTGTTATTGAGCAAATCCAAACATCATAAAGCTTTGGTTTTAGTTCTGAGTGAGTATCATCCACTCCCTTGCCTTATTTCTTCCATTACTCACCTTCCCTAAGGTCCATACCACTTTCCAAATCACTCATTATGATTTTGTTATGTCCCCGTAGGAAAACAGGGGATCCTGTAGGTGAACTAGGACATCCTGTAGACATCCTGTAGGAAAACCTATAGTGGCCTATTTTGAGCCCGATTTGTGAAAAAAACATCACGACAGCTAGGAGAACACCTTTGCTTGCCTCCCAAGACATCTGACCCATTGCACTCATCTCCCTCCACACCTATCTCACTTGCCATGCAACCAAGAAGGATTAGCATTCATGTTTTTACAAAAGGATAAAAAGGAAAAAGGTCATGTTTATTCATATGCACAACAGTTAAGTGCTTGTTTAGATCAGATTCCATGCTTATGTTAGTTAATATTTCACATGTGTTAAATTATAATTCTTTTGAAATCAAGGTACATTAACAAATAGCTAGATGAGTTGTGTGTTTTAGGCATCTCTTTCAGTCTTTCATTACTGTAGTAGGTAGCATTTCAATCCTCTCCATTAGGGTAAAATTCTCCTTTCTCAATTCGTAATCAAACTTCTTCTAAATCAATAGAAGGATGATTTGAGAAACACTAGTGGTCTATCAACCCAACTCAACAGTGACAAAAAGTGGACCCATTACATCTATTTGTGTATACAGTGCAGTGACCTCCAAGTTTGTATGAACCTCGAGTTGATGAAGTAAAGTTGGTAGCCCCAAGAGGTGCAACATTCTTGGTGCAATATTGGTGCTCATCAAAAGGCAGGGGTAGGAACAACAGGTTGGATCGAGGTCAAATCAGTGTAAGGTTTAAGTTGATTGGATGGAGTGTTTGCAGGAGGATAGATATACCAGATTGGGATCCCCAAGGTAATGTTGGGTAGACTCAACGTAGCCATGAAAGGTGTAGAATAAACTCTAGGAGGTGGAAATAAGAACAATATTTGACCAGAAGAATAGTGGCATGGAGGAAATGATCTATGATTGTTAAGGCCTGAGGAAATGGTTCTGGGCATAAATAGTAAACTATGCTACAAATAAGGAAACTGAAAAGTTGAAAGAAACAATGGTGGGGGTCTAAGAGGACTTGGCAGGTGGCCACCAATATCCACCTAGATCATTCCTCCCCCCTTAGGAAGCAATGGTCCCCATTGTGTTGAGTTCCTCCATGAGATGAGGAAACTTTTGCTGAACTTGGTCCCTGGTGAGCCACTTGCCATGGTGAAGGAGTTGGCCTGCTTTGAAAACTCGATACAGTTGGATATTCTTCCGACGAGTGCATTTGGTCTGTGTGTCCATGATTCGATCAATTGCAGCTTGTTCCATGCAATCTGGATTTAACTCTGTGGGTGTGAGTTGTTCTGCAATGTCGGATGTGTCTAGTAATGGTGGAAAGTATGGTTGAAGGCGGTCCACATTGAACATTCGGTGCAGGCCAAGGAATGGGGGAATGTTGAGCTCAAATGCATTGTCTCCCATAGCCTTGGTAATGGTGTAAGGACCATATCATAGTGGTCTAAGTTTCTGATAGGCTACGGTAAGGCATTCCTTTTACAAATGCAACTAGACTTTGTCGCCCACGTGAAACTTGTGTGGCACCCAATGTCGATCATTTCATTGTTTGTACTTGACATTTGATTTCTCCAGAATGTTGTGGACCTGTTGGCAAATATGTTGGATGTGCTCAATGAATTTGTTTCCCTTATATGTTTCAGACTAGACATGAGCCAAATCTGCGTGAGTAGCTGCAAATGGCATAGCCACATCATTGGGACATAGTGGTTGGAATCCCAAGCCCACCTGAAAAGGGCTATGGCCAGTCAAGCTGTGGAGAGCCTGGTTGTAGTTGTGCTGAACATAGGGGAGGATCTCATCCCATGTGCGTGGATGCTTTGAGTTGTACATGCGCAAAATGTGTACGATCAGTTTAAGGATGGGAGGCTGTGGACTTAGTGAGTTTGGTGTCTAGCATCAACTAGAAATTAGACCAAAATGTATTGAGGAACCTGTTGTCCCAATTTGAGATAATAGACTGTGGGATCCAAAAGTGTACCCACACTCATTCAAAGAAGAGTTTAGCAGTGGCTTCTGTTGCGATATTCTTCTTGCAGGCCGCCATAATGGCCATCTTCAAGAACCTGTCGACGACCACAAAAACACAGTCATTTCCATGCTTAGTGGAAGGAAGGCCCGGCATGTAATCCATGGAGATGGATTCCCAAGGTCGACTATGGGTAGGAAGCAGGGTATAGAGGCCTTGCTTCTTGATGGTCGGTTTGGCAATGGCGCAGGCATTGCATGATCCGATGTACTTCCCGACATCCTGTTGAAGATTCGACCAATAGAAATACTTCTATAGTACTACCACCGTTTTCTCGACCATGAGATGCCCAGCAACCGACTGTAGTGTACTTCCCAAATAATATTGGAACGCTCACTTGAAGGAACACAAAGGTGACCGAAGTGGCATAACAGGGCATCCTCGAGGTGAAAATATAGAACATGCTGACCCTACAAGAATGTTTGGTATGTGTGGCTGAATTCCGGGTTGCTTTTGTAGAGAAGTGGCCAATCAAAAGTCTCGTGCCCACAATAGTTGAGCATGGTGGTTAACACCATGATCGGTGGTCGATTGAGGCAATCTGCAACATTATTGGTGTTCCCTTCTTATACTTGATACTCAAATGGAAGTGTTGCAGGTATGTGGACCACCTTTGATGGAATTCATTCCACAATTTCCCTTGGGTCTATATGAACTGCAAGGGTCGGTGGTCTGTGTGGATGACTGTTTCCTTCCCCAAAATGTAATGCTTGCATTATCGGTAGGCCTGCATAATGGAATACATCTCTTTGTCATAAGTGGGATACTTTTGGACTGTGTCTGAAAGTGTCTCACTGTGATATGCCACTGGATGCCTATGTTGAGTAAGGACTACCCCAATAGCATAGTCAGAGGCATATGTCTCGACCTCAAATGGTTGTTGCAAGTCTGGTAATGCGAGCATTGGTACCGAGCAGAGGCGATATTTCAAATCTCTGAATGCCTTATGTTGAGATTCAGACCAAAAGAGTTTCTTTTGCTCCTCCTTTGGTAACTTGATTCAAGGGCCAAGTGATATGAGAATATCCCAACACGAACCTACGATAAAAGTTGGCAAGACCTAGAAAGCCGCGGAGCTCTATCAGAGTGGTTGGAGATGGCCAATCCTGAATGACTTGGATCTTGGCTAGATCCACATGAACCCTTGTTCATCAATAATGTATCCCAGATACTGAACCTGGGTCATGCCAAAAGTGCATTTCTCCAAACTGGCACATAACTTGTGTTGCCGCGGTGTTTGGAGAGCCTGTCGGATGTGTTGGAGGTGCTCTTCCCAACTCTGGCTGAAGATCAGGATGTCATCCAAGTATACCACTACAAATGAGTTGGTGAATGGCCACAAGATGTCATTTATTAACCTCATGAAGGTTGCAGTAGCATTCGTCAATCCGAAAGGCATAACCAACCATTCAAAAAGGCCCTCCTTGTCTTTGAAGGAAATCTTCCACACATCAAATGGTTTGATTGGTACCTGGTGATATCCTAACTTCAAATCGATCTTACTTAAATATTTTCCCCCCTTCAGTTGGTCCAGGAGGTCATCAATCCGTGGGATCAGGTACCTATTACGGAGAGTGATCTTGTTTAGCACCCAATAGTCAATACAGAGTCTCAAAGCCCCATCCTTCTTCTGTACCAACACGATCGAGCTCCCACGGGGTGATGAACTCAAATGGATGTGACCTTTCTGCAGCAACTCCTGAATCTACCTCTTGATTTCATCGTTCTCCAAAATGGAGCGTCAATAGATTGGTCCGTTGGGCTATGGCACACCTGCGGTCAGATCGATGAAGTGCTTGACCTGATAGCGCAGAGGAACCCCAATGGGGAAGGTGAAGATGTCCTCGTACTCCTCCATGACCTTGTCCGTCTATAGTTGTTGTGCAGAGGGGCCCTATCTGGAGGTTGTGGCCACCATCTTCTTCTTTCCTTGAGGGCGTATCATCAGGAAAACAAATTTCCTGGTTTTGGAAATGAGCTTACTGCATTTTTTTACAGTAACCAAAGAGATGATGGTAGGCGGTGCTACCTCCAGTATCCTGTACAACTTATTTCCCAAAGTAACAATAACAACACAAGGCCTCGATTCATACACAGAAATCATGTCACTTCCACAAGTATGGTTGTCCTAATAATACATCGCAAACATCAAGGGGAGCAACGTCACACTATACCTCATCCGTGAAGGGCTTGATGTTGTATGGAAGGCGACACTACCGGCTCACGCAAAGATCTTGTCCTTGGTGAAGCCACCCTTTGGTGTAAGGTTGTGGATGTGTTGTGGTCGGTAAGCCCAGCCACTTCATGACCTCTGCCAAATGAGGTTCTTTTGGCTCCCGCTGTCAACAATGAACTATAGTAGGGAGCCATTTACCCACATCTGGGAGTGGAAGAGACGCTCTTCCTCCTCTGGATCTTCGGGTTCCTCCTTCTGGATCTTTGTGGTGGAAATGGTGGCGCTGGGCTCCACATCGATAATCTGCTTCCCTTTATCATTCCCCTTGTCGTGTTCTAACTCAGAGTTGGAACATGCATCTAATTTTGAAACCTTTAACTTAGCCACCAATGACTGCTTGGCCCGACACTCACTTATGTTGTGAGTGGAGCTCTTATGGAACTCGCACCACTTTCCCGTGTCCTTTTTCAGCATCACGGCACTGTTCTTTGCTTGCAGCTTTGGCACGTTGTCTTGGGCCGCCCCGACTTGTCTTTGTCCTTTGTTCTGCAGTTTGGGGGTACCTTTCCCTTGCTTCAGGTTCGCAGATCCAAAGTCTCGCTTCTTCTGTTTTAACTTTTGCTCGATCTTGACAGCATATTGGTATGTCGTGCTGAGCAAGGAGATGTCCTGGATGTACCTATGCAAGTAGTCATGGTATTTGAGTACCAAATGCTGCTCCGAATCCTTGATACCCAACTTTGTGCGAAGGGTATAGAAAATATTGGTAAACTTCGGCACGTCTTGGCCCCTTCCCTACTACAGCGTGGTCCACTTTATGTATTGACCCTCACAGCTTCCGATAGGGTAGTACTGCTCCTTGATGGCATGCCGGAATGAATTCCAAGTGGGTGCGGCCGAAAATAGTGAGCCCATATTTTCATCTTTCTGCTTGCAGTAGGTTTCCCACCAGTCCTTGACGTGGGGGGCTGATTTGAGAAGAGTGAAAATAATCTTTCCCCCACTGGAAAAATCATGAACAGAAAAATACCCATCTAGCAGATTTAACCATTTATCTACGGCATCTACGTCTATCTGACCCTCGAAAATGGGTATTTAAAAATTAACTTGTACCTTAAAGGGTGTGGCATGTCCAGAGTAGTTGTTGGAAGCCAATGTGTTGCCTCTGGGTAGCCACTGAAGGATTTGGGTGAAGTTTTTCATCATCGTGTTCCTTTGTCGCTCGAGGGCTTCTTCGAGCAAGATTTTGATAGAATCTCCTGCCCCCTCGTTTTTCTTTTCATCCGCCATGGGAGGCTGTCAAGATTTGTGAGGTTGTTCTTGCAAAGGTTCAACCAGTTCAAGCCCTAACTCCTTATATCCCGACCTCGTTGGGGACATGCAAATAAAAACAGCAAAAAAACAGACCGCTCTGATACCACTGATCCGGATTTAAACAGGAACACAACATATTAGAGATACAACCATAAATACAGATATGCATAATAAATAATACTTCATTTCATTAATGTAAAATACTGAAATATGCTTACAACCAGAAATGGAAATAAACCAGCTAAGGCAATGGTAGCTTGTCTTTGAGAAAAGATGTGGTGGCTACATGCCTCTGAATTGTCTTACAATGAGGCTCGAAGGCCTATTTATTGTTGAGAAACAATGGAAAACCCTAAACATCCAAAAACCTAACCTTAGAAGATGAAACGCCAAATTGTGGGCCCCATTTCGGTAAATTGGTACATCAACTTCCCGGGGTCGTAACTTTGGCATACGATCTCCATTTGACGCACACAGTATCTCGTTAGAAATATCTATCCAAGAACTACAACTTTGGGAAGAGCAACATCAGTCCATGGACCCATGTTGCTCCTAGTTTTCCCAAAAAAGTCATTCAGGGCCTCAAAACGGCTCTAGAAGTTTAGGACCCGAAAAGCTGCTAAAAATAGTAAATTGTGCTACAATTAAGGAAACTTAAAAGTTGAAAGAAACAATGTTGGGGGTCCAAGTGGACTTGGTGGGTGGCCACCAATAACCACCTGGATCAGTTGTGGAGGTGCATTCTGTTGTGAGGTAGACTAGACCATTTGCGGGCGGCCCGAGATGTTTGGAGCATGCAAACACTGGATGAGCTAAGCTCAAAAGGAGTAGGCAGTGGACCATAGTAAGCACCAAGCGAAGTGGAATGTTTGTAGAATCCTGGAGAGACATTGGTGAAGGACAAGACATTGATAGTATCAGCCACGGAGGAAATGTTGGACTGAGGTGAAGTGTGGGCTTTGGGGTCATATTATGTCAACTCATCAATGGTGACAACCTTTCCATTATGGGGAAAGCCCATCTTATGGTGAATCGAAGATGCGACAAGGAAAATTTTAAGGATGGAAAATTTTCTTGAAGTTTAAAAACATTAGCAAATCTCACTAATCCATAATATGCAAACTATAAAATGTTTATTGATATATTTATAAAATTATTCAAATTTATAATGATTTTATATATAGTATCTATATAATGTTGGCGATTTTAAAGGTAAAATAATTTTATATTTTAAATTTTGGGCAAATCATCTTTTATAAAAATTGGAAATTGGTGAATCTTTTTTGTGGAAAAATCATGGAAAATTAGCCCACTGAGCGAATATTAGCCACTAAAATTTTCCATGGCAACAACTGACATAACATAAGTATAACTACAACCCAAAATGATGTTATAGTCTAGGGGAGCATCAATGACCTCAGTGTCAATACATAAAATCTTGTCGGCAATTGTGACTAGGCAGTTACAATATAAGCCAAGGGGATGTGAAGGATGGCCATCCCATGCCTGAAGAGTGATGGTGGACGGAGGTAGGTTAGTGCAACCAATTTGCTTCCAAACATTGGCAGCCATCACACAGGTGGAGGCACCTTCATCAATGATACATCGTTGAACAATGGCATTTCTAATGGAGATTGGTATTTGAAATGAAATGGAGGAAGGCAGGGGGGATTTTTTGACTTTTCAACATGAAAGAAAATCATCTAATCATCTTGAGGATCCACGACACCCAAACCAGATAGCAAAGCTTTCCATTGGGAGGGGCACATCTGGAGTCTGGAGGACTTCTAGCATTGACATGGCAACAGGAGATTGTGCCAAGTCATCTACTACGCTATATGTACGGGCAGCTTCAGTAGAAGCAATATTTGAGCATAACAGACCTTTAGGGATCTTGGGAATAACCTCAACCTTCATCTGAGGGATATGCAAGGTACCGTTGGGTGACGATAGATGGTGGGTGGAAACTTTGGGTTGGGACTCAATTGCAAACTTAGCAAATGGATTGGGGTATTGACGCGATTAAGTTTGAAAGTTGACTTGTTTGGTATTAACATCATCATAATTCATCATAAGAATCTGATAATCATGGTGACTAGAAGGTGGAGTTGGTTGAGATACCTAACCGTGTGTACGTTGGGTAGCTATATATCCTTGGTGAGGGAAAGGATTGGTAGGCACTTCCGATTGAGATGATGATCAGGTGATCATGTTCTAAGTGAAAAAAATGCTCAAAATTGGAACTGCTTATAATTGGTTGAAACCAGAACGATCGAATAGATCTCGTCCTCCTGATTCTAGTGCCGCAAAATGGTTTGAAAAATTTTCACCGTATGGGGGAGTTATCGAATTTTAAAAATACCAAGTAAACTGCAAATTTTTGAATTTTGGAAAAATAATAATAATAATAATAATAAATCCAGGAATATTCCTTGAAATATTCCCTAGAATATTCTCTAGAATATTCGCTGGAATATTCCATTTGGCTGGACCAATCAGAGGCTGACACCTGGCAAGCCCAGAGGTCGCCACATGGCCCTGAATTGGCATGTTAAAATTTTTATGGGTCGAGCAGGATCGAACCCGTGACCTTCCACATACAAATCTACAGGCCTAACCGTTCGTGCTACATGTTGTTTCTTAACCAATATGGAACGTGGGTTGTATTTATTGGGTTAACGTTTACGATTTGAGGGATAAACCGCCAGCGGTTACCCACCAGCGGTTCCGACCTAGTCACACGCCGACGGTTACGGAAACGGTTACGCCAACGGTTAACAAACCCGCTAGCACAAACCGTAACCACCACCCCGAATCAATGTCACATGCGCAGACTCCGCCGACGGTTACAGTCAGCCTGGCGGTCAAGTCTTGCCCGACTGCCAAAACTTGCGGAAATTGCTATTTTTAGTGTCAGTTAACACCAGTTTCAGGATTTGGTGGAGTTTCCTTAAGCCAACTTGGACAAAACTTCAGTTGGTCATAACTTTCACTAGACATAACCTTTTGGAGTGAATTTTTTTTTTATTTCGAGGATTCTAAGAATTCCAGAGCCAATGGTACAGGTTGCAGAGTCAACAGAGCTGATCTTCAGGCACTTTTTCAGCAGAGAAGCTTGGAGATCCATAAGGGCCTAGGGAGTGTTAGAGTTGTATTGGGCTATGGTTAACCATTGGAGGTGAAACAAAAGCCAATATTTAATGTTTTCTATGTTATGAACTCATTTCCACAGCTTATTTCACCTGTTTAGGCTTTCTTATCACTGTATAACCAATTTGAGCATCTAATAAGAGCAATGACATGCCCATTTGGGGGCCTTGGACCTGGCAGATGTAGCCCAGGAGGGGTGAACTGCCTCATCAGTTGCTGTGTTATATTATGTGATTTTATCTTCCTTTGTTTTTCATATTTAATATGCTTATTGGGTTGTGTTATATTCTTTCCACGACTAACCCCCTGTCTGGGGGGTTTGAGGGGGGTGGGTAGCCCCCCTCTACGGGGTTCGAGGCAGTGCCCCGGGAAAAAAAATTTGGACCCTATATTAGGTTGGGCGAACCTACC
Source organism: Pinus taeda (assembly GCA_000404065.3). Classification (NCBI taxonomy): domain Eukaryota; kingdom Viridiplantae; phylum Streptophyta; class Pinopsida; order Pinales; family Pinaceae; genus Pinus; species Pinus taeda. Next base: position 49,308 of record APFE030635294.1, read on the forward strand.
TATGGTTTTCGGTCCATGGTTTTGGACGAAATGGTTTTCGGTCCATAGTATTGGATGCTTCAACATGTATAAATATTTATTGTAACATTGAAAGGAAAATAATGAAAAATCAAGCTGGCAGTCCCGGTTTTGGGATCCAGGGGAGAATCTTTGTGCATATGTGTTTTATGTGTTATGCTCTCGCATTGTTTATTTTCTTTGTTTTAGAATTCGTATGCAGGTAATTTCTATACAGGGTTAAAACCTACATTTGGTATCAGAGCTGTTTTGGCTTCAAGGGACGCCTTTGTTGCTGAGGGGTTTCGCTCGGTGCTTGTGGAGACCCTGTTCAGTGGGAGATCTGCGAGATCGATTCTAGTGGTGAAAGAAGATGGCGAGCAGCGGAAAGATAGAGATTGAGAAGTTCAATGGTCAGAGTTTTGAGTTGTGGATACTCAAGATGGAGGATCTGTTGGTGGATAAAGATTAGTGGATCGCGATAGATCCAGGTAGTAAACCAATGGGAGTGGCCGATGAAGAATGAAAGAAGTTGGATCAGAAGGAAAAGAGCACAATACGATTGTGTGTCTCAGTTTCAGTATTGCTGAATGTATCAGGGGAAGCTACGACGAAGGCTCTGTGGGACAAGTTAGGGACTTTGTACCAATCTAAGTCTCTTGTGAATAAACTATTCCTGTGGAAAAAGCTGTATAACCTAAGAATGAAAGATGGAGACTCGGTGACAAAGCATCTGAATGTGTTTAATACTGTCAGTTATCATCTGTTGATATTAAAATTTCAGATGAAGATAAGTGCATCAGTCTGTTGTGCTCTCTACCAGATTCGTGGGATAGTCTGGTTATTGCAATAGGTAGCAATGCAACGGCTTTGCAGTTTGATGAAATAATCTCAGCCTTGCTGACGGAGGAGATGAGACGGAAAAATATGGACAACCAGAATGGTGATTCCTTGTCTGTACGAGGATGGTCCCAGAACAGAAACAAAAATAAGCATCGAGTGGGAGATCTAAATCTAGAGGGAGATCTAAATCTCTAGGAAAACCTATAAAGGTGGTGTGCTGGAAATGCGGAAAGGAAGGGAACTTCAGAAGGGATTATAAATCTAAAGCTCCTAATAAAGGAAAGGGATCTGATGATGCTCCCTCTGTAGAGGCGAAAACCACCTCAGATGAAGGTGGGGATGTGTACTTGGCTTCTTCAAGTACACATGTAGATCATGAGGCATGGTTGATTGACTCAAGTGTATCCTTTCACTTCACTCCCCATAGAGAGTGGTTCTGCGAGTATGAGAAATACAATGGTGGTGATGTCTTCTTAGGAGATTATAGGAAGGCTAGAATCATTGGTCATGGAAAATTAAAGTTGAAGTTGCAAGGTGGAAGGGTTAGAACCCTTCTGGGTATTCTGCATATTCCTGCATTGGCCAGAAAGTTGATTTCTGTAAGAAAGTTGGATGATGTAGGTGTAAAGACAGTTTTCGAGAAGGATACCTGCAAGATGGTTCGAGGAGCACTGGTATTGCGGGGAGTTCGGATTGGAACTCTGTACAAGCTGCAAGGTAGCACTATTGTTGATGGGTGCAATAGTTTCTTGTTCCTGAAAATGGAGCAGAAAATTTAGTGGTCTCTGGAGAGAAGACCATGTTGTGGCATCAAAGGCTTGGACATATTGGAGAGAAGGGCCTTCGAATACTTCAAGGTAAAGGTATGGTAGAAGGTATGAGTAATAGCTCTCTGGATTTTGATTTCTGTGAAAATTGTGTATATGGGAAGCAGAATCGGGTGAGTTTCCCCTCTGGTGGTAGAGGACGAAACAGATATTAGAGCTTGTGCACCGTGATGTGTTTGGACCTGTGAAGGTTCCATCACTGGGTAAGTCTGTGTACTATGTATCATTTATAGATGATTCTCAAGGAATACATGGATATATTTCCTTAAGAAGAAATTTGAAGTCTTTGACAGGTTTAAAGAATTTAAGGCTCTGGTGGAAAATCAGACAGAGAAAAAGATAAAGGTGTTGAGGACAGATAATGTGGAGAATTCTGCAGCAAGGAATTTGAAGAATTCTGTAAGAAGTGTGGTATAGCACGGCAGAAGACTACTCCATATACACCTCAGCAAAATGGAGTCGCAGAAAGAATGAACAAGACGTTGATGGAAAGGGCAAGAAGCATGCTCAGTGGTGCTGGGTTAGGACAAGAATTCTGGGCAGAGGCAGTGGATACTGCATGTTACTTGGTCAACAGGTCACCTTCATCAGCGTTGAGGATAAGACTCCACAAGAAGTATGGACTGGTAAGAAACCCTCTCTTTCACATCTGAGGGTATTTGGATGTGATGCATATGTACATGTTCCAAAGGAGAAACGAACCAAGTTGGATAATAAATCTGAAAAGTGCATCTTTATTGGGTATAGGATGGTTTTAAGGGTTATAAGCTTTGGAACCCAGTCACACGGAAGGTTGTGTACAATCGAGATGTGGTGTTTAGAGAGGTGAAAGATGTTATCAAACATGAAGTCCAACCAAAGGAACCTGTGAAGGTAGAGTTTGAACTAAAGGAGGAAGAATCAGACTCTCTACAGCAGAGGAGGAATGAGAAGATGAAAAGCCACAAACTCCAGGTGTGAGAAGATCAGTTCGAGAAACAAGGCAGCTAGAAAGGTATAGTCCATCTGCTTTCTGTTCAAATTTTGCTTTATCTATTACTGATGATGATCCTAGAAATTTCAAGGAAGCCGTAGATTCAAAGGATGGAAAACTCTGGAAAGAGGCCATGGTTGATGAAATGGCATCTTTGCACAAAAATGAGGCTTGGGATCTGGTGTAGTTGCCGGCTGGAAGGAAACCCATTGGCAGCAAATGGGTGTTAAAGAGGAAGACAAATGCAGAAGGGAAGGTGGA
>APFE030635301.1:0-12774 GCA_000404065.3 Pinus taeda
AAATTAATGGAAATTGTGGCATGATTTTGGTAAAATCAAACTAATTTTTTGAAAATCATAGCTATAGTTGTAAATCTTGAAGATTCTAGGTGGCCTAGGGGATTTTGATTGTGATGAATCCATTTATACGATAAAAACAAGATTCAAACTGCAAATTAGACACAACACTTATATATATTTTAGTTCATATAAAATATTATATAATAAGAAGTTATTAAAAATATATAATACTTTAAAAGCAAAAAAAATCTAAATTTAAGTAAGAGTAAAAATAATAAACAAAAATAAAAGTAAACAAAATTTTTTGGAATCATAAGTTTTGAGTCTATATCCCAAAAAATTTACCAAAATAACTACCTCATAATTGAGTCCAACAACTCAGAATGAGTGGTAAAAAAGACTAAGTAATGACTACATGTAAGAGAATATTTGGATGAATACAGGTATGCTCTCCAATAATTCTGCCTGGTCATTTTCTAATACATTGACACACTCCAATATAATTCCATGTAAAAAAGCTTGGATCCCAATGTATATGAATATTTTGTGAGAAAATATGTCATGGACCCAAGTGTTCCCTCCAAGAATGCTCCTATGCTCCTCTTTAGAGGCCCATGTTGTGGAGTCTTTATCATTGTCCAATACAATGAAAAATATTCCAATATGCCATGTAACATGGCATAGATTCCAATGTATATAAATATATTTATGTGATGAGTCCTTATCACTGTCCAACACATTGAAAAATATTCCAATATTCCATGTAAAATGGCATAGATCTTGATATATATAAATGTATTTGTGAGATGATATGTCCATGAAAGAAAATGTACCCTTCAACAATGATCTTTGGGGTACACACCCACTTTTTCATTGTCCAATAAATTGGCACATATCCCAATATGCCATGTAAAATGTCATAGGTCCCAATGTATATAAATTTATTTGGGGAGGCCACAATTAATCCTCAAAAATAATTGAAATTCTACCATGATTTGGAAAAAATGGGATGAGACATTTTTTAAACTTGCCAACATTTTCTACTCGGGTATCCAAGGGGTTCTTGATGGTGTTGAATCCATTTCCACCAACTTCTATATTTTTTTAAAATTTTGTTCTTGAAACTATTTCCACCAACTCCCATCTTTTTTAAAAAAATTCTTCACTTTGTGTTGAGGGAAATGTTCCCCTAGGGATTTTGGGTTGAAACCCTAGCAGACTGAAAGTTGTATATATAGAGAAACACACATTCACACAACCATTATGCTATTATAAGCAAATTCTATAATAAGAGGGGGTGTACTTTAGGTCCTACATTTAAGAAGGTCCTTTAGGGTCCAAACTCTTCTTCAAGTTCATTTTGCTCCTTTGTCTTGTAAAACAACCAATTCCAAAGAACACAGCAGTATATGGAAAAAAACTTATAAAGAAATCATCTTCATGTTTTAAAAAAAGGTAGTTAGTTATGAACTTTAAACAACCATTCACATATGAATTCCAACATGAATATCATAAACATAAAGAAGATTTATATCAGGAACCAAGACATGTTTCTTTTATTATAGACAAATAAAATGTAGAAAAGGAATAATTTCACCTGAGTCACCTTTCGTAGGCTCCAAGCAGAGCTTCCTTCCAGAACCGTCCAGCCTCAACCTTTAGAAAACTCCTTCCATGACTTACTCCATGATGTCATAAGTAGTGGATGAACATAAACACACAAGGAAACAAAGGTTTCTTGTACAAATGGGGGAAGTGAAGAAGGCACAAGGGTCTTTAGACCTGATCAGGGGAAAAGTCTCAGTATAATAACCTTTCTCTCTCTTCTCGCCTCCTTTAGGTCTTCCCTTTGAGGTATTTTTATACCTCTCCCAAAGTAGTTTTTTAGTTGGGAGTTGGTTGGGAACAGTTGGGCCACAGTCACTAACACGTGATCAGCAGGTAAAACCCGTGACCTCCGCCCGAAATTAAGGAGTTTTATATTTTGTTAAGTGTTTTAATACATATGCGCGGGTTGGGTATATGCCTACCCACATATACACGTGTTTAACTCAGGGCAATGTCGCGTATAAGGGATAAAACACTGTTTTTTAAATTTTAGACCAGGTCTGGAAGGAGGGGTTGCCCTAGGCCATGAGTGCAGCATCACAAACCATAAGAGTGAGATTTGGAGCTATATCAGATGCCCCCTAATACATGAGGTCAAAAGGGGTACATGATGGTCGAAATGTATTAAGAAAGTACATGGAAACGAAATCTGTCAAAAAACGAGGAGGAATTCACCAGAATTCAGCCTGCCAAGCCACAAAAGGAGATCAGAAAGAAACACTGTCTGAGGTGAGCATACCCATGCTGAGAGAAAGAAAAGAATGTCCACATATCAAGTATAAGCGGATCCATTAAGTATACACGTATAAATGACTGGAAAATACATAATGGATCATCTGATCATGATTGAACAAGTACATGTCTGAATATCACATATAAGACTATCAATGATGCTGAAAAATGGAACGGATCACTAATATCAAAGACTGATCCCAAAAGGTACCTACTGAACATGATGGAAAAGGATGGTACTACACCGCAAACTCAGGTGCCAGCATATAGAATGTCACCATGACTGACTGCAACATATAAGGTGGAGTGGTATCAACTAGCAGCAACAGGAGAAACTGTCAAGTGAACCAATGAATGCTTATAAAACCTGAGGTCTTCACCGACCTCCGTGGTACATTTCTACACCATGGGACTAAATGATCTGAAGTCGACCATGTGAGAAATCAATTGATTACCGATCATTAATGTATACCATTAACAAACGTGAGACTACTCACTGATAATGATAATGAGCATCAAGGTACCCAGTACATTCTAACAAGTGTGAATAGATGAGCTCGAGTCGAACACCTGTAAGAATCTATCGATCAGGAGACAATGATGGTTTCCCACTGTTGATAGCAAAGGATATGCCACTAATGAATGCAAACGCCAATGTACTGCCAAATGGACTCTAGATCTTTGCTCCAGAGCAATGAGTCAGAGTCGATAGGGAAAGATCTGCTAGAAGGAAGGAATTAAGGCATCCTTCATCAATAGAGCACGAGTGTAACCCGTAGGCCAATAATATTGAAGGAATCGGATGAAAGAGATGTAGTAACCCAACTAAAGTACATTTCCACCATACACAAGATGTGGCTAGCACACGACAGAAACCCTTTGAACCAACCAATAATGAAAGCTGACACAGAGGTGAGGTATCGACCAATAGGGTCAAATGGAAACCAAGGTATTTCACGAATCCCAATGTGTGATAATGTAAGCTGATGTCGAACACAAGGGAAACCACTTAGTCAAAGACCCCTGATACTGATCAATGCTGAGCACAAGGTGACCTATCAATAATGAAAACAGGGCCAGGGTGCAGCTCTAGGCCTGTCCTCAGAGCAAGATGTCATCGTCGATAAGGACAAGATCTGTTGGCAAGAAGTCAATGGAGACCTTCTCAAACCGGCACGAGTAAAGGACCAATATAGCTGATGTGATAATGACATGACACTAAAAAACAGGGATGGCCGACTGAAAAATGAGTCAAGAGACACCGGAGAGAGGCCGACTCAGGCTAACTTCCCCTGAACAAAAGCACGACTCAATGTGACTATGTGGAAACATATGATAACTCTGTATAAGTTCGTCATGCAGGAGGCACGAACGAACCCTCCATATGATTGGAAGAGATAACCAATCAGGGGAGAAATGACTCAATAACAAGGTTGAGGTGTACCTAAGTCAAACTAAATCCCGCCCAAACGGAGGAGACTTTGTTTTGAGTGCTTTGTTCAAGGGCGACATGACTGACTGTAGCTGCCAACAATAAATGGAAATATTGTCCTGTTCCCGCTTGGAATATTTAATTTTTTTGTCTTTTTCTGTTAAGCTTGAAAAAGAAATAAAAGAATGATATGGTATAGTGGAAAGAACAAGTGTCGGTGAAACAGATGATCTAGTTTCTGGGAATGGAACATTCCTATGCTCAATGCAGAGAGGTGAAAGTTGGTCAGTGACACTCAAAGGTGCATTCCTTCCACGGGTCAAGGTGTGTCAAGTTGTAGAAGTCAAAGGTATGCAAGGTTGATTTTGCAGTCGTCATGGTCAAAATTTGGCTTAAACACGAGTCCAAGTGAAGCCGTCTCTAGGCCAAAAGGTGCAAGTGGTCAACATGCAATGCAGTAGTACAACTCAACACAAAGGAGCCTCTAGGGTATAAAGCCATATGAAAGCGAAGAAGCTAAGAGGAATGAGTCTTCAACGCATACGTTATGGCGGGACTATAGAGGACTCCCAAGCCTACTCAAATCGGAGCAGCATGGGCAACAAATGTCAATGAGGTGCTAACTACGATGCCCATGTAAAGGATGGCTCTACCATCGTGTCATGATTTCAAGAATCAGCGAGTGAAGATGACTTACGAACCATAACACGATGGGGTTGACCCTATGGCAGATGTATCTGCGAATGAAGGCTAGTATGGATAATGCAACGGAAAAATGGTGTCACTAACCTATATGCCAGTGAGAAAATGATACCTGCCATGATGGGTCAGCAGTCATGGAACTGTCTCGAAACTGTCGAAAAAACATCCAAAATGTCCTGAAAAACAAACCATTCTCGACATTCCAAGCTCCCAAGTTAAAAGTCACTTGAGGCCAAACAAAATAAAATTTTGAAAAAATTTTACATTTCCAAAACTTATAAAATGGATTTTGGACTCACCATTTTTACCATTTGAGTTTGAGAGCAAAGATTTGGAGCAAAAGGAGTGAACTTCCCGTATACCAAATTCAACAGTTCAAATTCTTCAAAAACCTCTAGGTAACTCTTATACTTAGCTTGCAATTGATTGTAACTAGTTTTAATATTTTTAGTTAATGTTTCTCCATTGAATTTTTTGCCCAAAATTTCACCGCGGCGTATACGCGGGTTGGTAATATGAAACCCGTGTACATGCGGGCCCTATACGCAACTGTGTGCATAGGGACACGCGTATACGCCGCGAACAATTTTAAACAAAAAATAACGGTTTCAAATCATTTTTTTCTCAGAATGCCAGTCACTTGGCATGAAAGAGAGCACGCAACGGTGGATAATGAAGTCATGAATGATCATAAAGCTTTGGATGCCCTACGGGGATGCAGTTTGCTTAAATTCTTCAAACTGCTGAATATGAAAGCAAACATACGTCTGCTTGAGATGCTCATTGATTATTGGGACGTCGAGGAGGAGGCCTTTATGATTGACCAGATGCCACTCAGGGTAGAAGTGGAGGATATCTATTTCATCACGAGCCTTTCTCGAAGGTGAGAGGTAGTACATTCCCGGGGCAAGACACGAAGCAGTCTCTCAATAGAGGACTACGTACAGATATATTGCCCGAGACATCGCAAGAAGGTTGGGAGACAAATTTCTATCACACATGTGGCGAGTTTATCACTGAGGATAATCCTATTCACCATAGCTCGAGTGAACGGATCGTCCTCTATGCATCAGGCATCACGGCTAACCATGAGCGTGGTAGTGGACTGTCTCACTACTGCGTTCGACTGGTGTACTCCTCTTTTGGCCAACATGAAGAGCCAACTCACTTCTATCAAGAGGGAATAGACCAAAAACTTTGGATATGGGACTATCCTGTGTACTTTCTTTTTCAAGAAGTTTCCCACACTCCGCCCCACGGTAGCAGTTTCGATCAACACCCCACGAGATCCACGCATGGGCCATTGGGCTGATATGATGAAACGTCTCGAGGGTGGGGAGGTCCCAAGGACTGCCTTTGACAATGACTTCTTCACTTGGTGGGATCAGCAGATCATCGCCGTAGATTACTAGCCCTATGCTGGGCTAGATTTTTGAGGAGATCCTAAACTAGCATTACCACCGAACACAGCATGGGGCGAGATTGGTAAGAATTTTTTATTTTATGATTTTTTGGATTGTTCAAATATAGTGATGCATTTTGAAAAATATTTTTGATGGGATTCAAATGACTAATATGATGATCATGTTCCAGATATTGGGCCGGTACGACCAGATCGGTTCCTGTGGCATGGACGATGCGGCCGAGGAGCCGAAGAGGCAGCTGTTGAGACAGAACGAACTCCAAATAACGTCCAGTGACACTTGATGAGACTGAGCTGCCGAGTACCAATGGTTGCCATAGAGTATCTTCCTGAGGATATGCAGCGTCATGTGGTTGGCATGCCACGTGACTGGGTTCTCACTTTTCGGCATGTGGCCAATGCGATAGTTACCTACCTAGCCACTCATCCTGAGGCAGGGCATTAGATATGCCGGACATGATTATGGGCATTTGAGTCCCGATTTTGTATATTTTTGGACAACATATGTACACTCGAGATTTTGTATGATATATATATATAGATATAATATATTATATATATATATATAGTTTGACTTTTTGATGCTTGATTTTATTGTGATGAATGATTGATGTGCCAGTCTAATGCTTGATTAGCGATAGAATCAACTAACGAATTATGAGATCTTGGAATGTGCAAATAATAAATATAAACAAGTGATCTTTGCAACAACCTCACCCTTAAATAATGGCGATATAAACATGGATCCCTTACCCGATAAAAGTTGTTTAATTGTGACACTATCAATTGAGAATCAAGATAAACTACCAACGAGTCGATCTCGTGAAAAATTGCCTCGAATAGTAAATTAATAACGACGGTATACTCAGCCATATTATTTGAGGCGGGACCAATGCATACCCCTCTTGATAGAATCAATTGACTACTTGGATAATAGAGTACCCAAGCTGCGGAAGCGAGATTCCGAGTGTGCCGACTAGCACCATCGACGAACCCAAAATAGACCAAATCATCCATCAACACCTGCCACAGCAGACCAAGAAGTGTTGATATCAAAAAATCTCGATGATATATGTAAAAATATACATAATGTACAAAGAATCCATTTCCTAACTCCTACTTAAGAAAAGTACTTCTTTATGTAGAGCCCGTTTCGGGGCTCCGCCAGATTGTTTCCCTCAAAATCGATTAAATCATACAACCCTTTTTCTAAAACTCGTTTAATAATGAAAGGATTGTACCACATATGCTTAAACTTGCCTACCCCAAAGGTGTCTTTATCTTGGTCATAGACCAAGACAAGGTCACCTTTATAAAAGACTCGAGGACGGACAGATTTATCATAGTGCATTTTAACCCTTTTCTTATGAGCCCCATTCATCGTGGCGGCATCTCGACGCTGCTCATCGAGATGTTCCAAGTGAAGGAGGTTCTCTTCAAGACTTGAAGTCTCTAGAAGGAGCTCAACGGCTAACTTAAAAGATGGAATTTCGCATTCAACCGAAAAGATAGATTTCATCCCATAAACCAACTGAAAAGGTGTAAAACCGGTAGCACTCTTCACGGAGGTTCGATATGCCCAAAGAGCCGAATACAACATAACGTGCCAATTGGATTTATTTTTGTTGATTGTCCATTGGAGGATCATCTTAAGAGTTTTAATGACTGCCTCGACCTGTCCATTGGCCTGAGGATAATAAGGAGACGAATGCTCCTGCTGGAAACCCAATTTGAGAGCCAATTCAAACATCAGTTGGTTCTGGAAATGACTTCCATGATCAGTGAAAATCTCTCTCGAGATACCGAATCTTGAGATAACCTAATTGAAAAGGAACAATGCTACCATGCCACTATCATTTTTATAAGTGCGTATGGCCTTGGCCCACTTCGTAAAGTAGTTTACAGCCACGATAATGTACCTGTGATTTGCCGCTGAAGGCAGATTACAAGTTGTAAAATCAATACACCACTTAGTAAAAGGACCGATGGTGACAATGGGAAAAAGTGGAGCTACATGAGCACGCATCTTCCGAGTAAAGATTTGACAGGGGTGACAAATTTGACCGCTTCTACACAGTCTCTAAAGAGTGAAGGCCAAAAATAGCCGGCACATAAGATGTGTTGGGTTGTAGCAAGCCATGATAGATGACCACCAGGAGCTCCACTGTGGCATTCATTTAGCACTGACTCTGCTTCCTCTAAGGTTAAACAACACTGAAGGATTGAATCAAACCCTCGACGGTATAAGGTATCACCAATGATAACATAATTTTTAGCCAGGTGACGTAATTTTCGACGTTCATCCTTGGAGAAAGTACAGGGAAACTTCGAAGTTTGGAGATAGACAATGATATCTCCATACCAAGGGTCAAGTCAAGAGATGAGGAATAAATGTTCGTCAGGAAAACTTTCCTCATAAACAATATCCTCTCCACATGGCAGCTCGGAAATTAGCTCAGCAAAAACCATGGATTTCTTAGACTTGGCAAACAAGAACTTGAGATCAAATTCTTGCAATATGACTATCCATCTATTATATTTGCCCCCAATCACTCGCCTACTGAGGACAAATTGAAAAGGATTGACTGCCGCTAAGACAAAAGTTTTGCGCAACAGGATATAGTGACGCAGCCGTTGGACAGCATGGACAGCTGCCAAGGCCAACTTCTCAACCAAAGAATAGCGAAGTTGATGACCTATTAAGCCTCGGATAAAATAATAAATCACATGCTCAGTGAGAGAATTATCCTCCTGAACGAGAACCATACCAATGGTTGATTCTGCTAAAACAAGATATAAATGGAAGTCTCTCCCATAATCCGGTGGACTCAAGAGTGGGGCAGAGACTAGTGCTTTTTTCAAAGCATCAAATGATCGTTGCACAAAGTTGTCCCATACAAATGGAACTCCTTTCTGTAGCAAACGCATGAACCCTTTAGTGATCTCAGCATAGTTCGCTATAAACCGTCTTAAGAAATTAGCCTTCCCTTGAAGACTTTGAAGTTTTCGAATTGAGGACGGGGGAGGCAACTAAACTATTTCCTCAACCTTGAAGGGATCAACCTGAATCCCTTCATTTGACACAATTAACCCTAACAACCGACCGGACGTAACTGCGAAAACGCACTTGTTGGGATTCAACCGTATTTTGTAAAAATGACATCGCTCGAAAACCATTCGAAGGTGACTAGGGTGATCAGTTCTCTTTCGAGAACGAGCAGCAAGATCATCGAAGTATGCTTCGATGACATGCTTGATGTCATGGAAAGCATATGACATGGCCCGTTGAAAAGTGGCTCCAGCATTTTTAAGATCCAAAGGCATCTTTCTATATGCAAAGGTACCCCAGGGACATATAAAGGTTGTCTTATGTTGATCTTCAGGACGGATAGAAATTTGATTATAACCAGAAAAACCATCCATGAAGGAAAAAATTTCATTACCCGAACACTTGTCGATAATCTGATCAATGACTGGCATGGGGTAATTATCTTTCAGACAACCCTTGTTTAGGTCCCTAAAATTGATGCATACTCGGATTATTCCTTGCTCTTTAGTAACCCGTGCAACCTTACAATCTCCTTAAAAAACAAGTTAGCAACATGAGTAGCATCACTTGTTTTATTACATGGAGTAAAATATGCCATTTTTGAAAATCTATTAACTACTACATAAATTGAATCATGTCCCCTTTGATTTTTTGGTAAACCCAAAACAAAATCCATACTTACCATATCCCAAGGCCTATCTTGAATAGGTAATGGAACGTACAAACGTGTGTTTTGGCTCCTTCCTTTTGCATACTAACAAAATTCATAATTTTTCACATACGTTTCCACTTGAGCTCTCATCTTCGGCCAAAAATAAAACCAGTTCAACTGCTCATAAGTCTTGTCTACACCAAAATTTCCTCCAAGTCCACCACTATGTTTCTCCTTGATTAAATTTTCTCTCATAGAACAATTTGGTATGCACAACTGATTTTTTTTAAATAATAGCCCCTCTTGCAAGAAATAATCTAGCCACTTACTTTTATTTAACAAAACAGGGTTTCTACAAACTTTGAATGCCTCTTTAAAATCTAGATCTTTTTCATATAATTCTTTAAGAAAATCAAAACCCAACACTTGAATTTGACTTTCTTGCACTAAAATACTTTTCCTACTTAAGGCATATGCTACTTTGTTTGATTGACCAGTTATATGTTTTAACACAAAATTAAAACCTTGAATGTATTCTACCCATTTTTCATGCTTCTGGTTAAGCTTTGGTTGTTGCATAATGTACTGCAAGGCATGGTTATCTCAATATAGTATGAACTCTTTAGACATCAAGTAATGTCACCACTTCTTCAAATACTGCACTACTGCATAAAACTACTTGTCATAACAAGAATAATTCTTCTTTGACTCATTCAAATTTTCACTAAAATACGCTATAGGTATATCTTCCCGACTTAAAAAAACTCCAATGGCTTATTTAATAGCATCATACTTCACTTGAAAAGGTTTACTAAATCCAGGGAAAATAAAAATATGTTTCTCAGTAATTTTCCTCTTCAAGAGCTGGAAGTTATTTTCTGCTTCAACAGTCCATGTAAATGGTTGTTTGTCCTTCCTTATAGTGTCAATAATTGAATCATTGATCTTACTAAAATTGCTTATGAATTTCCTATAAAAGCTAGCAAGACCATGAAAATTCTTACCTCAAAGACACTTTTTGGTGAAGGTCACTTCGTGATAGCCTTTATCTTCTCTGGATCTATCTTTAACCCATATAAGAAACAACAAAACCCAAATATACCAACTCCTCTTTCATGAATGAACATCTCTTTAAATTTAACACTAACTTCTCTTGTTGTAGCCTTTGTAAGACATAATTTAGATGTCTCACATGTTCCTCTTTTGATTTACTGTAAACTAATATATTGTCAAGATATACTATTACAAATTTACCAATAAATTCTTTCGAAACTTCATTCATGAGCCTCATAAATGTACTAGGAGCATTTGACAACCCAAAATGCATTACCATCCATTCATACAATTGTTCATTGGTCTTAAAATCAATTTTCCATTCATCTTCCTCTCTAATTCTAATTTGATGATAACCACCTTTTAAGTCTAACTTTGTGTTGTGGCCACCAACAACCCCCCTCCTTATGAAGTATTATTGCTAATACTAAATAAGTGGGGACCCTAAAAAAAAATCAGTTAGTGTTACATTTTGTTACAACATCATGGACTTAGGAAAATACCTTGAAAAACCTAAAAAACCTAAGTTTCATAATGAAGAAAATTAAATTTACTCTTTAAAAGATATCGCATCGCACAAAGGATGATAGGATACACCTTCTAAATGAGTTAAAATGACAAAAGGCGAGAATGCGACACGAAACTTCATCGTATCGCATATACTGAAGAAACATTCACATTTAAAAACTTCAAAAAAATCGCCGATATGCGATATCGCATATCGCACATCGCAAATATCACAAGAATTATAACAATGTGTGATATTGCAATATTGCGATACCGTGATAATGCAATACTGCAAAATTGCGATACTACGATCTTGCGATAAAAACAACCCGATGACATTGCGATATTACGATACTACGATTTGCGACATCGCAAAGCAAAAACGCGGGACCCCTCCATCGCAGTTGGTTCTGGCTCATTATTCGAGAAAACCTTTTAGCCAAGAGTTGGTCATGTATTTTAATGCGAATTAATGGGTTATTGCCAGTTGTTAATCAAGTAGGGTGTTGTGTTTTTTGAAGAAATAGCTCATGTAAGGTGGCATATCTTGTATATCTTTGGCATTTAAAACTTTTCCTGTCATTAGTCCTTTATCATTACTTCCACCTCAATGTAAACTACAGGAAAGAAGGACGAAGCGTTATAGAGGGCATTATGCAGAAAACAACGAGGAGGGAAGGCAGTGCTCCAATGAACATTTCAGAAGGCACACTTAATATATTCAATGAAGAGAAAGAGCCGCAGAAATCTTCTGAGGCATCTATCATAGATTTCTCATATACAGCCATGGTTGAATGGGTAGTGAATGATGCTGATACTAGAAACAAACAGTCTAATTCTCAGGATCAAGAGCTCATGGAACCACTATTTTTACAAATTTTGGGCTTTATACCGACCGAGAGAAAAAGGCGCAAGAGGTAAAAACCGCATCAGGGAAGCCCAGATCAACAAACAGAGGCAATTTCTGATCGCTAAGAAAAATTGTTTGGAAAGGAAGGTCCCTGGTTTCTCAGTCACCTCCGAGCCCCGAAAATTGCAAGAAATCGCAATAGAAGCAAACTGGAAACATAAGATTGAAGGAAAAGCAGAAGCAATCCAAAGATTAACCAAGTTGAAACGGGATTTTTACCAGGCATACATGGTAATGCTACATATTCATTGGATGATTCTCAAGCGTATCATCAATTTTACTGAGAAGATAATGCTAGCTCTTGCCGATTATGTTTGCTTAACTCAACCAAAGGCGGAAGACAGTCAACCAACTCTACTCAGAAAAATGTTGAATGCTTGCAACAATAAGGAGTAGATTTAGAAATAGTTAGTAGATTTAATTTTAGAATAGTTTTTCTTAGAAAGAGGATGGTCATTTAAACCGAACCCTCAATTTCTGTAAATAAGTTATTTAGTTAATAGTATTTAAACCCTTCTCATGCATTTAGAGAAGGGTCTAGAAATTTAACAAAAACTTGCCCTCAGAACATGCACTTTTGCACCCTCAGAGGAGGTTTTTGTGAATGAATGGAACAAGGTTTATTTGATATTTGCATTTGATATCTGCTACCGATGTTACACTTTTGTACTCTTAGTAGATGTTAAATCAAGGAGAGATAAATCAA
>APFE030635309.1:34321-52141 GCA_000404065.3 Pinus taeda
TCTAAAAAGATTTCGAACAATAACTGGTAATAAAGATCATTCAACTATCATAAGAATAGAAATCATTAAAGATAAACCACTTTGCATAAGAAGTTAGGAAAAACAGTTGTGAACAGCGTATCGCATAATAAGCTATTCATATGTCAAACATAAACAATATGACTCCACCGTACAAAAGTGCCAAATGATAACCCATATATTCATGCAATAACATATAAACAACTGAAACTATAAATCACTTAAAGAATATAAGCAGACATTGCCAAGAGATAAAAGTACCATTTATGACTAGTTCTACCCATAAATTTCAAGCAAAAATGATCTATCTCTACTTGTTCTAAAATCTACCAAGAGTACAGAAGTGCAACATCAACAGCAGATATCAAAATGCAAGTAAAAATAAATCTCGATCCATCCATTCATCAAAACCTCCTCTGAGGGTGCAGAAGTGCATGTTCTGAGGGTAAGTTTTTGACAAATATCTGGACCCTTCTCTAAATGCATGAGAAGGGTTAAAATACTACTTCCTAAATCTAATAATAGTGTTTTTACAAAATTTAAGGATACGGCTCTCAAATGACTGCCCTTTTTCTAATATAAATAAAAAGGAAACAACAAACTACTAAAAATAAGCTACTTCTAAATTTGGTCGTTAAAACTGCAAGTGTTCAGCATGGATTTGAGAAGAGTCGGTTGGCCGACCTCTGCGCTGAGCTGGGCTACGAAAACGGAGTCTATGAGAGCTGGCACTACTTTCTCGGCTGAGTTTATGATGCATCTCACAGTCATCCATTGAATGTGTGGCTTGACTAAGTATGCCCAATAGCACTCCCAATTCAACCTGTTCAAAGCCTGGAATGCTTTTCCCTTTTCCTGCGCCTTCTCTTTCCATTTTGCCTCTATTCGTGACTTGTTTGGTAGGTATCCCGGGGTGGTTTCTGTGATCAAGTTGGCTCTGTGTAAATTTTCATTTACACAGTCTATAAGAACACTTGCCTATGACGCTACTGCCTCCGCCGCCTGTTCTGCCTGCCTGATTTGATCGTCCCATTTGTTAAAGAGCAATTCTTTATGGCTCTCGTTTATTCTGGGTGCATTTGCTCTCTTCCCTTCCTCTTCATCCTGCCAAGCTAGATACTCTGTCACTCGTCTATCAACCTGGTCGTATTCACTTCGCAAGTCCGTCACTTGATTGGTGAGTTTGTCGCTCAGCTCGCAATAGTGACTCCACTGCGATATTTTACATCCCAACTCTTCCTGTTGTTGCAAAAGTTGCTCATTTAACCCAGTAGACTCTGAAACAAATTCAACAAGCTTGGCCTCGTCCTTGTGTATTTCTTGTAAAGCTTGCAACTGCTTTCCTTTTTCGTCTCGGCTTCTTTGATAGCTTATCTGTATTTGCTGAAAGTCTTCTTGTAGTTTCTCGAGTTGTTTGGACGCTTCAATACTAGCATTGGCTTGTTGTAGTTGTTGTTGTAGTAGCTGTATTTGGTTTTATTGTTCCCTCAACAGTTGCTGAACTTCCGATGCCTTGTCGATAGTCGCAGAAGCGTATGCTCCTGCGATCTGAGACAACTTCGTGAGATTTTCTATCGGGTTGTTGTTAGGGTCTTTCCATAAGACGTCTAAATGTTCAGCGTCCTATGACAGTGTATTCTCCAGCTTTCTCTTCTTTCTTTGTCTCCTCACCACTGCTTTATGTTGGGGACTATAGAATACATCCAGTGGGGGAATTTCCTCTACACTAAGTAGAAGCTCAGAAGGCGGAGCGATATGACTATGCTCCGTTTCTGAGACACTACCGACCATGGTTGAAACCATTTCTTGTGCTACCTGTGCATCGCTCGCAGGTGTTCTTGGGACTTGCCCTTCAAGGCTGATTAGCTCGTTGAATTTTTCCTATTCTTTATCGAGCTCTGTCGTGACGAGTGGTGATTTAATGACGGGAGGAGGGACATCTCTTGGTGGGGAGGCGATAACTTACAGTTGCGACATTGGACTTGACTGAGCTGAATCCTTGGTTGTTTCTTCACCTTTTCCTTGGTCGCTTGCAGACTTTTTAGAACGTTCAGGTGTTACTTGGGCAGCGTCAGATTTGGATTTGGAAGTACTGGAGTTTCCGCTGAGGCTGACACTGGGAGTAGACTCTCTGGCGAGCAGTCGCAATTTTTCTAGGGGAACACTGGCTAGCCTTCTTTCTCTGAATAACAAAAATCTTTGGAGGTCATCTGGGGATAACCTCGACTTAGCTTCTTGCAAAACTTCCTAGAATGAACTTTTATTTTGAAACAAGTCATCATATAAATCTTTCTTTTCGGCAAACACTTTTATTCTGACACTTATAGTGAAATCATGGGCAACATTATTTAGGTCAAAAGGTCGAGCGGGGAATTTAAATAATTGTAGAGACGTCACATTCCCTACTTCGGCAAAAGCATGTCCTACATCGAACAATGAGAATGCCCCACAAGCTACAGGAAACTGAGGCCATATGGCCTTCTTTTTGTCTTTTAGTTCTTTGGTTAGGCCGCCTTCTGAGCAAGTCTGATAGGCAATTTCCCTAGCCAAAAGTTTGTCGGGGACATACAGAGGTAGGACATGTGAGGTACAGTGCTCCCAAACCACTCTAATATAAGTGAACCATTCTTCCCCGAACCATCTCGCGACGGGGGTGATGTCTATTTGCACTTCGGGTGAGCACCTGGGGTTCTTCACCATACATCATCCTATATAGGGGTAAGATGAGCCCGTGGAAAATCTGATAGAAGTGAGGGGCAAACTGTGAATCCCATAATACTTTGTGATAAACATGAATAGGTGATGGGTCCTGGGTAGTCCATTTCCAACCCATAGTTGGGAATTTAAATACATAGCAAATAGAATCCATAATGTAAGCAGACAGAAAAGGAGAATAGACCCATTGTGACAAGGATCTCTTAGACCGGTAATTCATGACAGTAGTGTATAAATTATCAGAAAATATTTTGGCCCAATCCACGAGATCGGCATTTGTGGCAGCGTCTATGAGTGGTAACCATTCAGATGAAAATTTATTTATGTCTTGCATCCCAAACAGCCTGCACAGCATGGCCGCAGCAAAACAATATGGAGAGGTGAGGGAACCAGTGCTGTACATACCATTTTTGTCCCTTTTTAGCGGCTCTCTTCTGGTCCATTCTTTAGTGGTTTCTGTCAGGTTTGGGTTCTCTGCCGCAAATTTCTTGACAAATTGCGTGTTGTAGGTTGTCTAAGGCTCAGGAAGATGATACATAAGCTTTAAGTCTTGCACGGCGAATGATCCTATGAGCCCATGCCCTAGAGCCTTGAATTGTCAACCTTGTAACTCTGCATTGTCAAGTATCCATCTGATCATATCTGTATAGGGAAATATCTTGGGTCTAGCTGTTATTCGGTGAAGAAATGAACATGCCAGCTCTTCTAAGGATGCCTTGGAAGCGTTTTGTGATCCCGCAGCGCTATCAACCTTCATTACTCTAGGATGTTCCTCCTCCAGTAGCCTATACATGCCTTCCCAGGTCGAAATTCCTGTGTCCCTGTTGCATGCAGTGTCTGTGTACAAGGGCGCCATCTCCTTTGCCTTTTCCTTCGTCTCAGAGCCTTGGGCTTTATGTTTCTTTCCCATTTTCTCCTGCGTTCGGCTTTTGAATCTTCTTATCTCTTAGTTCCTGCAGATTACGAGCGAAGTGGAAATGACTAATTGAGAAAGGTGATGGGAGAGTTTTAAATGCAACAGATATACCAAATATGCCACCTTACGTGAAACAATTCTTTAGCAAAGCATGCGTCTTTATTTCATTAAATAACTGACAAATAATCCACTTACTATCATTAAAAGTGCATGATTTGGGGTCAGATTATGGTAAGTGGCTTTTCTTTGAATGGCATGCCCAAAGGATTCGCGATTAAATGATTCATGATTTTCTTACGTTACGTTGAAGATCGTGCCATCGCAAGGCGCGCTAATCGAAAATCGCCAGATCGAAGACTATGCCATCGCTGCGATCGCAATATCGCAGGTCGCAACATCGCAGGTCGCAGGGGTTTGATGTTTGTTAAGTATTGCCATTTCATTTCTGCGATGTGCGATCTTGCGATGGGTCTTATCGGAGATCGGCAGATTTTGAGGTTTTTCCTTATGAACATTACTTACTGCGATGCGACGTTAGGCTTAACTTGGGGGGTGGGGCTTGCGCATTAATGCAATTTTTTAAAGACCTTTACCTTATCGTAGACTTAGGTAAAAATATTCGAAAGACCGTTTTAAGCCTACGATGGTAGCTTTATTTTGAAGAAGGAAAATTTGATTTTTTCTCAAAATTAAACTAGGAGTCCCCTATTCATTTAGAATTTTGGACAAATACTTAAATGAAAAAGGGGGGTTGTTGCTGGCCACAACAGGCCCATATATTTATCTCTCCATATAATGATAGTAACAATTTAACAAGATTTCAAAATATACAAATATTAGTATAGCTCTATAAATTAGATGGTTGGTCAATAAACATCAACTCATAATAAGTATCAAAACATTTATTTCATGACATATTTAACATTATTACAATTCAAAAATCATACAAATCAACTAAATTATAACTCTATTTCATATTTTTATTTTTATTGTTGCATCGAGAGACGCTCTCTAACCCAGTGTGGTATATATGTTGTAATGTAATGTAATGAAATGAAATTTAATGTTATGTAATATAATGTAATGTAATGCAATGTGATGTAAACATTTTAACTTGGTCAAAATAAAAATAAAATAAAATTAACCCTATAAAAATAATATATTAATAAAAATAAAAATGACCCATGGTATTCATGTGGAATATAACCTATTAAAAGGGGAAAATTAAACCTACCTAGATCCATCTTAACTAGACCAGATCTACCAAGCATTGAGAGGGATCAAATCTCTTGAGATGCAAACCTCTTTTAGAGTGAAAAATAGATTGATCCCTCTCGACACTTGATAGATCTATAGTTAAGGTGGATATAGGGTCATTATTATTATTATCATTATTAATTATAAAAAGAATTAATATATCATTTAAACATATATACATTTAGAAAAAACATTTAACAAGCCCGACTTTCAATCATAGAACCCAACCCACAGAAGTTTTCAAACATTTAACAAGATTCTTAATTATGGAGATTCACCCTTACTTTACCATGAAGAATTTTAATTTGCAAATAGACTTTGCTACAATACTCTAAGCCAATACCATTTCTTATCAACAGAAAATACCTAAAAGACTATAACTCATTTTATATGACAATTTTTAATGGATTACTTTAATTAAAAGGGATGAAAAGACATAACTACATTGAAGATAAATCTCAACCTTTTATTCATGAATACATTTTTTTTTCACAAGGATTAGTAGGATTTATATTAAATCTATACCCAGGCACAATGCTTACTTGGGAAAATTTACAATATCTTCATCATCTTGCAAGTCCATAAGACTAAGGACTATTGATAGCATACTAACAAGCATTAGAGATATTTTGAGATAAAAAATAGGTCTCAAAACAAAAATGTACAATCAATATAAATTTTATAAGAACCAATTGTTGTCGAGGTTAATCCTCTCTATGGACAGAGACAATCCCTCTAGCCCAATGAGTAGGTCTAACAACTGAAGTGACAATTAACTAGACATCTTCGTAGGTTACAATTGAAAAGAAGAATGAAGCAGATGGCCTACCTCATTTTGATGTTATTCTGATCTCCTTTGTTGAGGACCTTGAACCGTTTGTATCATGGGCTTGTTCCTACTTCTCTCAATGTCTATGCACCTGCACAATTGATCAAGACACAACAAGGCATGCCAAAACAAACTAAAAATCCAATAGAAATCTACTTAACTAATCAAGGAATGTTAAGCTATAGATACATCAACATATGCATTTTGGGAAGATGAACCAGCAGTTGTGTATTAATAGAAAATAAAGGGAATCTTACAGCCAAAGCCTTGATGTTGATAGGATCACCTTGAGTGGTAATCCAAGTCCAAGCCAAGAAATCTCCAAGCAATTCTTCTCTAGGTCAAATGAATAGCCTCTATGCACAATCTTAGCATAAGGGTGCAAAAAGACATAGACCAACCCAGCCTCCATCTAGCGTCTAACCTGACCAACCAACCATTTGGGAATGGGAGAGGATGAATATATAGGATGGGAAAGGGAGTTAGGTTCTCTCCAAAGATAGGATTAGGGCCTAATCTCAAGGAGTTAGCTCACAAGGATAAGACCAAGAGGCCAAGTTGGGAGAATTCAACCTCATCTACGTTGAACAACCTCTAGCTCCCCGCTCTGGAAACTTCTAAATCACGAAGCTTCTCATCTTCTTTGGGAAAATTGCTTTTTTTTTATCATCGCAAGTATATGATCAAATAGAGCGATGCCATCATGGGTCTGGTATAGTGCAACATGTGACCATCGCGGTTTTTAGCCTCATAAGGGCGATGATTCTCAAATTAGGGTTTAAAAGATATTTCCTTCAGGGGAAGCTCAAGGAATTTTCCAATCAATGTCTTAGGAAGACTCTGAACTACATATATGAATGAGTACATTGCATTATGGTCATGTTTCAAGCACTTCGGGTTATGTCACAGGGAATTGCAGAAGGTGTGAAAAACTATTGTGTAACAGATGCCCCCTAAAGCATGAAGGTAGAATAAGGAGTGATGGCTGAGATGCTTTACGATCTTTTGCAAGGATGACGACAAACATTGTTAGGAGACCTACAAATCAAGGACGCATATACATATGCATTTTTGATGTCAAAACATGAATCTACGGTTTGGACGTAACCATCCGGATATTAAGGACCATATGAAAAGATCCATGGCATAGGCGCAACCATCCAATATAGAAGGATCATATATAATCTAAGATCAAAGGCATGGACGCAGCCATCTGATAAAGAAGGATCATTATCATAAATATAAAGTCCCACAGTATGGTCATAGCCATCCGTATGGAAGAAACATGTGTACAATCATGAACAATACATAAGTCCATGCCGCCTGAGTTATATCATACAAAACTTAGGGTCTTGCGCCCCATCCCAACTCAATCAAAATATGAATTCTAACATGCAAATGAACGTGTCGCAGTCAAACATGCTAGAAATCCACCTGATTACTGGCCATTGATGTGGATCGTTATCAGGCACGAGAGGAACCGCCAATAATGACAATGGATCTCAAGGTACAACAGTACAATCCATGAATGTGATAATGAAGCTAAAGTTGAACACTTCTGGAATCACTCAATCGAAGGCCAATAGTCAAAACCTATCATCAGATGCGAAGAAATTGCCATTAAGGCATGCAAGCTCTAAGGTACTGAAAGGTTGTTTCTAAGTCAACTTCCTAGATAATGAGTTGAAGTCGACAAGAAGTGGCCCATCGAAGGAGAGTCATAATGAGTCCCACATCATCGACATGAAACAAGGACTAAAGTGGAAAGAAATGAGTATAATCCAAGACTGTAGCAAAGATTCAAACAATGTATAGGTAATAGATTACAGATAGGACTTCTCTTGAACATATCAGTGACATGACTCTGGAGTGTGGCGCCATTTGACTCAATTTAAGACCAAGGGTCATAATTAGAAAGTTGAATAGTTAGATGAGAGGCTAAATGGATAACCCAAACCCAGGAAGACATGTGATTGAGTGAGGATATACCAAACTTGATACAAGAGTAGAAGAGAGTTGTATTCAAGAGTGACATGTTGCCTATACAAAGGATGTTTCATCTTCATTCTTCCCCGCTATTTCTAGTGAATACGTCTTTATTTTTACACAATATTGAAGAGGATACCATATGCTTGTCGTATAAGTTCACCCTTCGAATGAATCCATCCTAGTAAGTTTTAAAGTCCTAGGAAGGAGAAACTCGAGATCGTTATGGTGACGAGTCTTTCGTAATTTAATTTTTACGAGTCTAACGGAAGGATAACTTGATATATTTTTCATATTTAGAGAGTTTGAAAAAGATATGAAAAAGAAAACTCCATCATGTCCCTTTTTGTAATTTGTCTCTCGAACCTAAAAAGGTAGAAAGCAATATTTAAGAGAACCTCTTGACCACGTCGATCAAGGTGTACCTTTTTTGTAAAATATTCTATCTGATTCTGGAAAAGGGGTGAAATTATACTGAGTAGATGTCATTTCATTTACTTTTACAAGTTCTAAAAGACAAGTACTCAGCAATCTTTTCATTTTTCAAGAGTCAGAAAAGAGCTGAAAGATAACTCTTCCTGGAAGAACAAGTGATATAAAAGGATAGCAATTCGTTCCGGTAATGATGGAACTGCTCAAAACATGTAATGGTCAAGCGGTTGGCCAATAATATCACTCATCACAAATGTTCCTCAAGAAAGGGAGAAACAACCAAGTGAAAGTGAATGATCGCCCAAAAAGATGGTGACGATGGAATAGACAAACCAAGGTTCATCTGGCAAAAATTGGCTGATAAAAATGGAAATAACGAGATGTAAAGTGGAATGGTTTCATTTTTAGACAATCTTGAAACATTGTAAACTATGCTTGAGTATACTTGAATATGGTTTCATTTTTTCCACAAGCTTGAAACATGAGGGAAAAAAAAAACTATGCTTGGATTTGGTTTCATTTTTACACAAGCTTGAAACAAAGATAAACTATGCTTGAAATAAGTTTTCATGCCCCCAGTATAATGACTCAAATCTAGTTACATGCCCCCCAAGCTTCATTTCATTCACCTAAGTAGACTATTGGTTACTAACAGGTGGATGGAATGAAGGTTTACTTATGAGATCAAGTGAAAGACTCAACTGGGATTTTACGAGATCTAATCAAAGACTCGAATTGGAAGAGAATTTGTTTCTTTTTTAACAAGCTTGACAAAAGGAACTATGCTCATGACCTATTTCATTTGTTAACAAGGTTGACATAGTAAAATAACTATCCTCACAGTCCTTGTTTCATTTTTTATCGAGCTTAACACAAGACAAGGAACCCTTCTCCATATCCCTTTGATCATAGACCAAAAGAGGCCATGGCTTCCAAGAGTTTCTCATCATATGGGAGAACAACACTTTAGAAGGGATACATGTCCATGGATCCAAATGACAAATCGGCTCCAATGCCCCCAGTACATGGTGTACTACTTCACCGACTAGATCACTAGTAGATGTGAGCATGGAACAAGTGGCCACGTAATTAACCTATGGCATGGGTGATACTACTTGCATATGAAAACCATTTAGGGATGATGGTTGATTGGGTTATTCATTACCAATGAATGTAAGTTGATCAACGATCACAATGCTTCCTTCATGTGGGGAACACATCACTCGAAAGAGAGAAGAAACAAGATATCCCATGACATAAACATAGTTAAGGCCAAGAAGTAGATTAAAATATGAAGGGCCTTGGACAACCATCATGTCTATATAGACAATATTTCCTTTGAAAGTAAAAGGTAACTTCGGAAGGATCCCTAATGGTTAACTAGTTCCTTTGTTAAAAGCTAACAAATTCTGGGTGACAGGGACAAATGGAGGAGAACCTAAAGCTTGTCAAGCAGTTGAGGATAGGATGCTAATAGATGCACCCTCATCTATGATTGTGCTAGGTACAGCCATATGGTAAGCCTATATTGTAATCTAGAAAGGCACATAAAATGGAAGATGATATCCGGCCAGTCAACTCCAATCAAAATAAGTGACTAAACTACTTGGAGGAGGTGTCGGAAGAATGAGACAGTTGTCCCCCTGCTTTATCGGAACAGGAGAACTTCTCCATGCACCTCGGGAATGAGAGGATTTCCCTCTAGTTTATTTGAAACTAAAGAAACCAAAAGAACCTGAGCACTACAAGGTTCACTCTCTACCTGAAAGGTACGGCTAACTGAAGGCGGAACAAATTCTACTATTTTCTCAACCAATGCTTGGTCAAGAATGGAATTATGAAACTCACTTTTAGAGAGAGTGGGATTGACCAAAGATGAATTTTGATCAATCAATGGATCAACTAGTGAGGGATCAAGGGTTAGATTTCGATACTCAATCGGAAGACGAGGTTGAGAAGCTATATGGTTCTCCAATTCTTTGGAAGCTTCATTCATTAAAGGACAAAGGCGAATAGGATGATTAACTTCACACAAATTACAAGGAAATTTGACTTTTCCCTTTTTCCCATGATCTTTACTAGTTGAAGGTTTAGCACCAGCATGATGTCCAGAGGTCGATGACAAAGGTCAGTGTGAACCTATAGACCACAATTCTAAGACCTTGGGAATACCAGGACAATTCTGAAGAAGGTGGTCACCCATACATAACATGCAAGGGAATTTTACTTTCTAGGGCTGGTTGGAAGATTTTTCCTCATTAGTTGCATCAATAGTAATCACTGCTTGGTTTCCCCCTAGCTTATTTTTCTTCTTTTTCTTCATCCTCTTCTTCTTATTCTTAGCTTAATGGTTACTAGAATCTAGACTTTCACTAGGTGAAGAGGAAGAAAGAAGTGAAGAAATAGGTGAAGAATCCGAGGGGTCAACTTTAGGATCAACATGAGGTTAATGTTTTTCAAGTGGAGGAGAAATTGGTTGAAAAGAATTTTGGATACCCGAAACCACTCAGGTCGAAAATAACCAAACTAGCAGACCAATGGTCAATCCAAGAAGGGACAACGTTGCCATATAGGGAGCACCAGTATTTCCAAAAGAAGGAAAAGGACTAGGATTCCCGTCAGAAGGGTTTCCTTGACAGGTAGACTCAGGAAATGTTGGCATTAGTAGCAACCTAAGATCTACTAAGGAGTACTTCCACGGGAAGGATGTTGTTCCACAGTCAATTAATTTTAGAATTTGAAACAAAAACTTTGCCTTTTCAATTTTTAAGAGTCGATAAAAGGATGAAAAGGTGACTCTAGTCACTTTCATTAGTTTAGCGAGCTTGAAAGGGAAATTTCTCAATGATATTTTCAAATTTAAAGAGTCAGAAAAGATCGAAATGACCACTGAGGTAACTCTAGGCAAAAGGAGTACCAAGTAGCCATGAACTGCAATATACACCTCATTAAATAAATTTACCAAGGACTTGAAACACATGCAAGAAAGCTCCCTGAATGCTATGTTTGGTGTATCATGTTTACAGGGCAGTAGACTCAACTTCATATGGATAAAGGTTCGCAACCTATGAGGGTCTCCCTTTATATACTCGATGGTACAAGGAGCACAAGTTTGTGCTAGCCCTGTCTAATGCAAGAACGAACAACAACTACTAAGTTTTATAGACACCAAAACATGTCTCAAGCCTGGACCACTAAGTATGAACGTTAATGTTTCAAATGCTCCTTAGATTAATTGATAGATTTTAAACATTTATGTTCAATTATGCTTTAGGTTTGAGGCTCAAAATGATGTCACGTAAACAACTATGATGCAACTATACGAGAAAAGGAAATTTCTCACTTTGATGAAAGCTAGTCTAACCAAGAGAAGAAATTTCAAACAGTAATGCATCAAACAGAATGCATCATGCAAAATGCCTTCCACTAACTTTCACTTTGAAAAATGTGGAAACGAAATCTAATCTTTCATTTCACTAAGATGCACTAATGTTTTTTCTTTTCACTTTGATGCAATCAATGTAATCTAATGCAAAGAGCAAAGGAAAATGCAATCAACTCAATGAAAATCAAAATTTCTTTCACTTCCGTCTTCCAAACACAGTGCCAAAAGTAAAAATGATTTTGACTTCTAACTATCCTAAGTGCAATTTTTTCGAAAGAAAAAGGGTTTTACTTTACAAAGAGGCACTTAGATGAATTATTCTTTTCTTTCCATTTTGAATGATTTGATGCACATAATACAATTTTTAGCTTTCAATCAATGAAAAATGTGATCTATTTTCAATGACAAATCTCAAAAAATAAATTTTCAATGCAACTAATATAATGCATTTTCATGAAAAGTAAATTTTGAAATACAAGCAAAAACAAATGCAAAATGATGTCTTCAATGATATCCACATAAAACAACACTCAGTCAATTAGCAAAAAAAACATCTCAACGACACCAACAAGGAGCAAATGATGATCATTTGACTAAAGACCCTAAAACTCAACCAGATTTCACTTCAAATCCAATGAGACAAATTTGCAAATTAATTAACATAATCAATCAAAAACACCACAGACACTCTGGAAATTCACTAATAGAGGACACAGAGACTGAAAACAAGAAGAAAAAACTTATTTTCTTTTATACTCTGGGATCATCGCACCAATCATAACCAAAAGAGTGATAATCGCAACTGTACTTAACAAATCCACGATGTCATTGTGACTGTGAGAGGCAAACCCACGATGGGCGAGAAAAATGAAGGAAAAATTAAAAATCTTCAAGATCAGACAAAAATCAATGTCCTTAAGTAATCACCAACAAGTGAAAATAGTTACAGAAAAGCAAATAAGTCTGGGAAAGGATGGTTGATCGAACTCGTCAAAAGATAAGGTGAATAATTGAAAGAAAAGGATCATAGGCTCCCCAATGGAGTCACCATTTTTCTGTCAAGGTTAATCCTCTCTACGGACAGAGATGATCCCTCTAGCCCAACGAGTGGGTCTAGCAACTAAACTAACAATCAACTATACATCTTCTAGGTTACAATTGAAAAGAAGAATGAAGGAGATGGCCTACCTCGTTCTAATGATATTCTGATATCCTTTGTTGAGGACCATAAACCGCTTGTATCATGGGATTTTTCTTGCTTCTTTCGGTGTTTATGCACCTGCACAAGTGATCAAGTCATAACAAGGCATGCCAAAACAAATATAAAATCCAATAGAAACCTACTTAACTAATCAAGGAATGTTAAGCTAAATGACACATGAACATATGCATTTTGGGAAGATGAACCAGTAGTTGTGTATTATTAGAAAATAAAGGGAAGCTTACAACCAAAGCCTTGATGTTCATAGGCTATCCTTGAGTGGTAATTCAAGTCCAAGCCAAGAACTCTCCAAGCACTCCTTCTCCGTGTTAAATTAATAGCCTCTAGGCACAACCTTAACATAAGGGTGCAAATAGACAGAGACCAACCTAGCCTCCTACTAGCCTTTAACCAACCAACCATTTGGGAATGGGAAAGGATGAATATATAGGCTAGGAAAGGAAGTTAGGAACTCTAGAAATATAGGATTAGGCCCTCATCTCAAGGAGGTAGCTCATAGGGATAAGACCAAGAGGCCAAGTTGGGAGAATTCGACCTCATCTACACTGAACAACCTCTAGTTTGCCGCTCTGTAAGCTTTTAGATCACGAAGCTTCTCATCCTCTTTGGGAAAAATGCCTATTTCGGATCATCACAGGTATATGAGAAAATAGAGTGATGCCATCGCGGGTCTGGTATAGTGCAACATGCAACCATCACGTTTTTTAGCCTCATAAGGGTGATGATTCTCAAATTAGGGTTTAAGAGCTATTTCCTTTAGGGACGCTCAACGCATTTTCCAATCAATGTCTTAGGAAGGCTCTGAACTGAATATATGAATGAGTACACTGCATTATGGTCGTGTTTTGGGCACTTCGTGGTATGTCACGGGGAAGTGCAGGAGGTGTGACAAAATATTGTGTAACACCAATAGGATTCAAGATGATGATGTCAACCATGCGGGG
The DNA here is from genome assembly GCA_000404065.3 of Pinus taeda. NCBI lineage: Eukaryota > Viridiplantae > Streptophyta > Pinopsida > Pinales > Pinaceae > Pinus > Pinus taeda. The sequence goes on from APFE030635309.1 coordinate 48,026, forward strand.
TGATTCACCATTTTTGGAATAAAAAGGTAAAAAAATAAAAAAAACTACTTTTTCAACTCATATTTTCAACTTATCTCCCTATGATTTTACTCAAATTTCAAGTGGGAGGAATCATTGGATGTAGAATTTAATTCTTCATTAAGGAGTACTTATGTTGCATACTACCGATGGACCCTGGTATATGAAAAAAATGAGATATATATATATATATATATATATATATATATATATATATATATTAGCAGGGTCCATTGAAAGTATGCAACATGGTTACTCCTTGGGTGCTGAAATAAATTATGCATATAATGAAGTGTTCCCTGGTCGCAATTTGAGTAAAACCATAGGGAGATAAGTTGAAAATATAAGTTAAATTTTTATTTTATTTTTTTCCCTTTAAAATTTGATGATGTAATCTAATCTTATCTTATTATTTTCATTATTATTTTATAATATTTTTTAGGAGGACCATTTTAGACCTCAAAATTTCTCTAATGAGGTCAAACTATATTTTATTGCAAATTGTTCCTAAAATTATAGATATGACTAAAACTACCTAGTAAAAAACAAAATTTACATGGCAACATAGTTCAAGTGCATTGGAATTCCTCAGCTCTAGCTGGTATTTTAGGGTCCAGAATTTGCTCATCATGGGTTATGGTTGTGTATTTATTCTCATAAAGGTGTGCATGTAGAATGTTGATTTGGTCCTAGAGATTCAAGAGTTGACTGTACAGAGCTTCTAAGAGTTGACTGTACAGAGCTTCTAATTCATCATCTTGTCTTAGAAGCTCTTCTTTGAGGTACTGGTTTTCCTCTTGCACATGGATAGTGGACAGCATATAATCCTTTATCTTCAAATTGTCGACCAATAAATAAACATGCATAGAATCAATCTCTTATTTCCACTATGCAATAGTATCCAAACTGGCATAATCTGGCCCCCTAGTTCCATGGTTGCTTTCAACTATATATATGAAACGTTTCTGCATGTTAAATCTTACTCCTCTGTGAATTGAAATCTACTTAAATATGTTATTGATCCCACTACACTCATCTACAAGAATGAAAAAGAGATGTCCTGATAATTTAGTTACATACTGACATGAAGGTTGTGGATACACTATCATCATGGAAGACTGAAACTAAGTTTACCCAAGAATGTCAATGAGCCTCACAGCAAAATAAGATATTTCTAGGATTCCAAGAACACCAACAATTCATTCAAGGGAGCACCACACATGTTCCTTTCGTCACTTTGCCTTGCTTTTCTACAGGATCCAAGTTTCCTAAGGGACATTCCAATTGAAGAATTATAGCCCAATTTAGAAAGAGTGCCCCCATAAAGGAAAGTTGATAAGCTAAGCCTCCCTGTTCAATTCAGAAATGTTGATTTCAGTGCACATTCAATTACCAAGATGAACATAGTTCTTGAAACCCAAGATTGTACCTCATAGCTTGACTTAAAGACCATGTGGCATGCCTAAATCCACTGCCAACATTGAGTAGAACCTTTGATTTGTGAATGCCATTAAGAATATGTTAGAATATTTTGTGGAGTTTAAATCCCTAATATTAACCTAGTAATTATTCATAATTAAATTAAAATTTTGGAATCCCTATTCCAAAATAGACATATGTATAAATGCGTAGTCCAATTAATAGACAAAATGACATTTTTCAAGGCATTTTTTATTGTTAGTTTTAACCAAAATCTGGAACACGTTTTTAAAAACTTGAGTTTAAGTTGTTTAATCTATAGAATTCGAGTGCCTTGGAGGTTTTTGAGGGTGATGAATCCATTTATGCATTCAAAAATATATTTTAAATAACAAAAAATCACAATCTTGCTTGAAATTCTATCATCGGATTCTAACAAAAAAATCATCTCGTCTATAAATTAAACCACACCTACGTGTAATTATGTCAATAAACCGCAACACGCATATTTTAGACCTTACTAAACACCATAGATCATATAAACAAATGTATTTGAAATTGTAAAAAGATCTTGTTGAGCCATTGTAATGAGATTTCAAAATATACAAATAATATGTCCAAAAAAATACAACACATGTCCTTTCATCCTACAAAACACACATAAAATGCATGCCAATAAATTTTCTTTCATTCTAAAAACATCCACCATCTTGGAACCACTTGTAATGCTTCTCAAGTTCTTCTTTTGAGAGTACATCATCTTTAGAATAATTTATATGTGGGCGTGAAAAAGTATATCTCATTAAAAGTTAAATATATTAATCTAACATATTTTTATTTTTTTTGTAAGTCAAAGTTATATTCATTCATTAAAAAAAAAGCACATCAATAGAAAAATGCAGGTAGTCTCACCCCGACCAGTTTTGTTGACTACCGCTAGCAGCATATGACAAAGAAACAAAAGTACAACTAGAGACATAGTTCGTAACATAGGAGGCCAAAAGCACCAGAAAACACATAAAACAAGTAAAATACCTGTAACCAAGCCTAGTCATCAGAGGTAATAGAAGTAGGATTTTCCGTAGCAGTCCCTAAGGGAGGAGGAGAATGGAAAGAACATTGGATGTGCTCTTCGAAGTGAGTTATCCATGACTCCATATTCTCCATCTTCTTAGATAGTGGATTGTGACCATGCCACACCACCATGACCCACTCCCGCACATGACACTGAAAATACTGATTCGTGTTTATCATAGCAATGAGCTCTGCATGTTCTTCCTGTTGATCCCTCTTATAATTTTCCAATCATTACAATATAGACGGATTTAGATCTCAATAGTTCTCCAAACGACAATGGTGACCTGTAGTCTCCCCACATGCAAGCCATCACGCCTTACCCCATCTCCCAGTTCCACCTCTATGTGTTCCTCTTCCCTGCTTCATTATCCTTGAAGTTCACCCCCCACAACCATAATGTGAGCTTCCTCAACCACCATGAACCCCTAAAGCAACCCGACCCAAGTTGTTAGCAGTTCGACCACCGTGACCAAATATTGGAGGATCCTCACTGCCAACACCACCTACAGATGCGAACGATGCCCCCCCTGGTTAGCCGAAATTCTCTTTAACGGAGGAAGAAAGCGAGAAGTGCGCGACACAAAGTGCATTGAAACAGAATAAAAGGCACAAATTAATTGCATAACATGCCAATAAATTACAAAGTACAATGGTGAAATGAATGTAGAGAGCCTCCCTAAACACACCAAAAGGTCGCCAAAAATCCTAACCGAGGGAGCTAGAGGCAATTGAGACATAATTCAAGAAACAAAATAGTTAAAAATCGACTCACAAACCCTGAACCCTCCCAGATAATTCACTTACTGAAGGTACAGATGACAAACAACCATCCACCAGCCCAAGTATCTAATTGTCCAACCATGGTTCGCAGACATCTGCGAAAATCCTTCAAGAATACAAAACCCTAGAGGAAAGCCACTTGATAGGGTAGACCAACTTCCCTGCAAACACATAAGAAAACATGGAGTGGAATTACCTAATTTCCCACAACAAGGCTCAGTGGCCGTCCCAATATCTAGATATAGAACAGTGACACCACTGGGAGAAGTTGGAAACCTCACACGGGAAAGGAGACCTTCCAATTCTATGACCCTAATTCTGAGGAGGGGGCGACGACTGCAGAAGCACCAACATTCCCAGATAGGGCACCAGTTGGAGAGGTCAAGAAAACTATCAAAACTCAACCGATGAACATCAAACCACCAAAGAACCACAATTGCAGACCAAACTGGAAGACCGCCACCCTCCATATATCAATGTCTTTCTCCCACTCCCACTCCCAATGACAATGATGAGAATTTTTCACACCAAAAATTTACCCCCTCGGCACTGTGAACTTGGTGAGAGGAGAAGGAGGCTGGCCCCTGCACCGACGACTAGGAATTCAACATCATCTACCACGCGTTTGGATCCCCTCACTATTTGTCACCCCCATCGAGGAATTATGATGGGTCCCTAGAATACTAGTGATTACCCCATTGCTATTGTAGTTATATCCCTTATTAATATTGTTGTGCCCCTATTGTCCCCATATTTTTATTACTGTGCCCCATAGAATCCCTCTATTGTTATTTTTGTGGCTTTATATTATTATTGTTAGGT
>APFE030635309.1:55889-133823 GCA_000404065.3 Pinus taeda
CCAACAAAATAAAGTTGAAACAATTAAGACACCGAGTCTATTACAACCTTTATCCATTCCAAGCCAACGTTGGGAGGAGGTTTCAATGGATTTTATCACAGGTTTACCCAAGTCTGAGGGAAAGAGTGTGATCATTGTGGTAGTTGATAGACTTACCAAGTACGCACACTTTTGTGCATTATCACATCCATTTAAAGCCAGCATAGTTTCTACTGCATTTATGGAAACAATTCAAAAGCTACATGGAAACCCAAAGATTATTGTAAGTGATAGAGATCCCATTTTCACTGGAAATTTTTGGAAATAATTATTTTCTTGTCTTGGTACTCAGTTAACTCATAGCTCATCTTATCATCCTCAATCTGATGGGCAAACTAAGATGGTAAAAAAATGTTTGGAAGGATATATTCGTTGCTTTGTATCTGATAAACGGACACAATGGATCAAATGGTTGCCTCTGGTTGAATGGTGGTATAATACTTCCTTCCATACATCAACAAAAATGACCCCATTTATGGAACTCTATGGATATCAGCCACCATCCATCACATCATATTTAAGAGAAAATTCTAAGGTTCAAGCAGTGGAACATCACATCGAACATCAACAACAAGTCCTCCAACTCTTAAAGGATAAACTCGTGTTGTCACAGAATATAATGAAACAATAGGTAGATCAACATCACAACGAAAGAAGTTTTGATGTAGGTGATTGGGTATTCCTACGACTACAACCATATAAACAAATGTCTGTCAAGAAAGCTAAGAAGGATAATAAATTATCACCAAAGTATTATGGTTCATACAAGGTGTTGCAAAAGATTGGTACTATGGCATACAAATTGGAGCTTCCTGCAGCTTCTCGATTGCACCCAGTTTTCCATGTTTCATGTTTAAAGAAGGTTATAGGCCACAATCTCCCAGTTCAAACAATATTGCCAGAACTTGATGAGGAAGGAAAAATTATATTGGAACCGGAAGCAGTCACAGAAACAAGAACTCGATAGCTATGAAATCGATCGATTTCGGAGTATCTCATCAAATGGAAGAACTTGTCCACTGAAGATTCCACATGGGAGGATGAAAATTTTATACAGAAGCATCCAGAACTACTCAAGCATTGAGGACAACACTTTTTTTGAAGGAGAGGGGCATGATGGGTCCCTAGAATACTAGTGATTACCCCATTACTATTGTAGTTATATCCGTTATTAATATTGTTGTGCCCCTATTGTCCCCATATTTTTATTATTGTGCCCCATAGAATCCCTCTATTGTTATTTTTGTGGCTTTATATTATTAATGTTAGGTTGGCTAGGTTATATTGTGACTCCTTAGACTCCTATATATAGAAAGGAGGTTTTGTCATTTGAATCATCCAAGAATTTTCATTATGTAATGTAAAGGAGGTTGCCCCCTCGAAGAGGTTGAATTCTAAGGCGTTGATATATCTTTTCTATCTTTTATTGAGCTAGTTTCATAACAAATTCTAACATATTTTTAAGATCTTTGTATATTTAGATATAGAATTATGAAAATATGAAACATAAATAATATAAATTTAGATTAAGGATGAAAAATAAGGGTTTTTAGGAAAATCTAAAAATGAAGATAGTGTTGAACTTAACTAAATTTAAACTAATGATACCTAGGGTAAGCCTTTATTCCATCCAATAGATGGGTTGGCCCTAGCCTAGGCTCAACCTCGTTACAAAAAAAAATGATACCTATGCAACTAATGCAGCCATATAAATTAAAGGTGCAATCTAACTTATAGATGAAATGACATTTCTCAACAAAATATGATGATACAATTTCAAGCAAAATTTTGATTTTTTGTTGTTTAACACACATTTTTAAAAGCATAAATCGATTCGATACCTTGCAAATCCTCTAGGGAACTCAAATTCTACATATTAAATAACCTAAACTCAAGTTTTTTAAAATATCTACCACATTTTGATTAAAATTAACCAGAAAATAAATACCCTGAGAAAGGTCATTTTGTCTATTAGTTAAACTATGCATAAATTAAAGACAAGTCTTGACTCATGGTACATTTTATATTTCCAAGATTATAAAAATTATAAAAATTAACTAAATTAATGCCCGTGGATATGAAATTTTTTTATTTAAATTGAAAAGAAAAAGAAACATAATTGTTTTGAGATAAATATCTATCCTTTATCTCTAACTACTACTAATATATTCCATGTGCATTCCATATAGCTTAAATCCCTACCATCTACCTAATAACTAAACTAAAATTTGAAAATCCTATTTCAAAATACACACACATATTGGCATAAATATCTATTATTTACTTATAATTAATATATTTATGTGTAATTATATCAAAACTTATATTATGATATTAATTATTAATATATTAATAAATATTGTAATAATAAATTAACATTTTTGGTGAGTTTTTTTTTTAGGAAACATTCTCGCAAATCCACCCAAAGGGATCACTTTCCACTTGTTTATTAGTAGAGCCAAACCCTAAGGGCTTCAAGGAGAATTGACCTTGTGACCTCACATTAGCAAGGTGCTTTAGTAACAAGAACTCGACCAATTGAGCTAACCCTTGGAGCTAATATTTTATGGTGAGTTATTGATGGATATAATAGTAATTAATATGTTATAATTTAATGAATATTATGATATATATCGGATTTCTATTCAATCATCAAAAAGAGGTACATTAGTAGCAAAATGCAGGTAATCTCACCTTGATCAATTTTTTTGACTACCGCCATCAATATATGACAAAGAAGCATAAATACAACTAAAGACACAACCCACAACTTAGGAGGCCAAAAGCACTAGAAAACACATAAAACAAGTAAAACACATGTAACCATGCTAGTCATAGAAAGTATAGAAGTTGGGTTGTCTGGAGCAGTCCTTAGAGGAGGAAGAGGGTGGAAGGAACAATGGACATGCTCTTCGAAGTGGGCCATCCATGACTTCATCTTATCCACCTTCTCGGATAATAGATTCAGGCCTCGCTAGACCATTATGACCCACTCTCAGACATGACACTGGAAGTAATGCATCTTTTTCAACGTAGCAATGAGATTTGCATGCTCTTCTTTCCACACCCTCTCCGAGGTTTCTAGGTGGTCTACTACCAACTGAATCAAATCCCGACAATTTTCAAAATAGCACTAATGTTCCTTCATCAGCCCACCCCTCGCCGACTTGCCTTCCCCCATCTACCCCTGCCCCCGCAACGTGCTGCTCCACCCCTCTATTGAGTTAATGAGATGCTACCCCCATGATCAGCTACTGAGCCACCAGGAACACGAACTTTGTGAGCCCCAAAAATCACCCAACTTGAACGACCAACAGTTCTACCACCCTGACCAAAGCGATATAAAATTAATTTTAAATAATATGTTACAATTATTTATTTATTACATAAGTAATAATATATTACCTAAATAATAATAATAATCATAATAATATGGTATTAATCCTTCTGACAAAGATAACAATTACCTTTTAAGGGTGAGCATTTAGTTCCCTATGCACTCTTTGATCTCAATATTGAAATTCCTTTAAACACCTCATCTTTGCACTAAAGAACTCATTGTTAATTAATGACATCCTCAATTAACATAGGTTTCATGGAAATTTTTGAACATCAAATTGAAGATAATGGTGTGTGTCTAGTTTGAACCCCAACATGTTGGTGCAATATGCTATCTTGCATCTAGGTTTGAATTGCCATCAAACAGAGAGAACCTTTGGTGGATTGAGTTCAAGATGACTCCTCTTTAGCATGAACAAGTTGTTGGCATTTGTGTGATAGGAATGATAGGTGGATGAAAATTACAGAGGATGGGTGGATAGAAATAATAGTTTCATAATTATAATGGTTTAGGATGATGATCCAGATTTATGACGGAACATAATGAAATACAAATTTAAAACAGAAACACAGAGATACAATGAAACTGAACTTCAATTAATAAGTAGTCAACATTGAAAATTGTTTACATGCAGAATGAAAGAAAACTAGCGTGCAATGGTATCTTATCTCTAAGAAGTGATGTGATAGCTACACGCCTTCAAAAATATGTTACAATGAGGCTCTTAGGCCTTTTTATCATGAATAAACAATGAGAAACCCTAATGATCATGTGCTCAGAAACATGCCCACAAATAAATGTGTTAGAATCTTCTCAAACTCGGCTTTATATTGAAGAGCTTGTCATTCTGAATCCAACGGTGTGAACCACACTTAAATCTGAGTACGTATGCAGAAGTTAGAGCAAGTCAAAGTTTAGATTTGACTTGCTTACATGGCAGGATTGGTATGATGTGGTAGGCCTTCAGCCAATGAGGAGGTGCCAAGTGGAAGCCTGCCATTGGCCCTCACAAATCACATATCATAGCTGTAGGTAGAAAAGGTGTTAGAACTGGCCCCTAGTAGGTTGGGTTGCGATGCGATCAAATCGCAATCACAATCGATGAAAGGGATCGGCAAACAGGTATTGGCCTCGACCCTAGCAAGGTTAGCAATGCGATGTGATGCAATCACATATTACAATCCCAACAGTAACAGGAATTGGTCCCAACGCAAGTTAAGTCTCGAATGTGAAAGACCCCAAGCGGGATAACGTTATATGTCATAGTTTAATACTACAGTGGGTTTGCGATATCATAATCGTAGCATTTCCCTGGGTAAACAAGAACCCGCCGATTGCAATGTGCAATATGGCCTATAGAATATGGCCCATTGTACGGTGAAATTCTTGCCCGGTTAGCAGATTTTGGGGCTAATTTGTAGTTTTCTGCTGGTTTTAGAGCATTTTGTGGAAAGAATAGAGGAAGAACTAGGAGAAGTCATAACACCTTCAATTCATATCCAAATGTGATGCAAAAATAGTCATTTCTAGCATTTTTGTGCATTCTGAACTCACAGAGACAAGTTTCAGAGGAATCTGAGCATTGTAAATAAACTTATAATTTAATTTGAACATAATAGAGAGGCCCAAGCCATTGGAAGCTGGATCAAGGAGACATAGCCCAGGAGGGGTGAACTCCTTTATCATGTGCTTTTTTTGTGTTGTATTTTGATGTTCTTTACTATTATTTTTCTTTTGTTCAACATATGTTTTTATGTTAAATTATTTATAACATTTACATAAATAAACTCTCATAGAATCTGTTATTCTGCAAAAATTTTGAATCCTTAAGCACCTAAAAAAGTAAATGATAAGCATCTTGGGTTTATTTTTGAATGGGGAATTAGCACAGCATTACTAAACTTCTCCAATTTAGATCAAGTTGATATCAAAGCTCTGGTTTTTTCTTACTAGATTTTCTTTGTGAAAGAAGGATTTAGATGTCCACAAGTTTATGTCATGCTTACAAGGTTAAAGCTAAAAAACGTGAAGGAAAGCTGGTTGAAAGCTCTGAAGTTGGGTCAAGTGGAGGAAGGGAAAGGTTGCCAATGTCTTCTACGCTAGTTCAGCCTCAAGTTGTAGAAGTTGCAGCTGAGATTCCAACAAAAGTACAGCCTCAAGTTGTAGTTGAGTCTTCAGAGACAATGTCTCATGAAGGAGAACCTATCATGATAGAAGATCACAAGACCTTCAAAAAGGCTTTCTTTGATATGACAAAGATGGTTAAGGTCCTCTATGAAGAGAGGAACAACATATTGCGAGGAGAAATATCCAAGCCTCCCAATGGAGAAGGTTCTTCAGAGGAGGTAATGGAAAAGGAGGTAATGGGAATGGAGGCAAACCTCCACCATCTCCCCCATCTTCTTCATCTTCTTCTTCAAAATCATCTTCACACTCTTCCAAAAATACCACCATTACTCATACTCATCATCATTCTTCGAAAGGAATTGGTAAATCTCCTTTTATGAAGCTTGATGTTAAATTTGAATTACCTATGTACAATGGTGAAGTTAATGTAGAAATGATGGATAATTCGATTCGTCAATTGGAGGTGTATTGTAGAATTCAGAACCTTCAAGATGATGATATCAAAATTCAATTGGCTTCATTGAGAATGGAGGGTGCATCACTTGTATGGTGGGAAATAAGGACTCAAGACGAGATCAAAAAACATGGTAAGATCTATATTTCTTGGTCTGATTCCATTGTTTCTATAAAAAGAGTGTTCTACCCTTTAGCTCATATGCAAAAATCAATTATGAATTGGAAAAATTTCAGACAGTTAAAAGGTCAAAGTGTGCAAGAGTATACTCAAGAGTTTAGGAAAAGAGCTCTTATGCTAGGAGTAGACTTACAGTCACAAGATGCCTTGTTGAAATACATAGGAGGGTTGCATAGCTATTTTTGACATACCATTCTTATGTTTAGTCCCACAAATCTTGATGAGCTCTATGTTCAAGCTACACACCTTGAAGCAAGAGGAAAAAATATACAAGAAGAAGGTAAGAAGAAGTCATTTCAGAGTGGTGAAAAAGGGAAGAAATTTAAAGGAAAATAGAAGAAAAATGCTTATGTTAAGAAAGAAGGGGAGAAACCCATGTAAAAGAATTGTTCCAAGGAAGGAAATGATGAAGCACATTGCTGGAAGCTTCATCCAGAATTACAACCAAAGAAATCCAATAATAAAGGGAAACAGAAGACCAATGTTATTGCATAACAAGACTTAGGTTCAGACTGAGGAGATGAAACAAAAATCGCAGCCAAAGTCACCAAAGGAAAAATCATGACAAAAGCAAGAAAAGAGGTCATAAAAGAGGCAGCCATGGAAAGCACTAGTGCAAAAAATAACTCCCACAACATTTCAAATGAGGAAAACTGAATCGATTTGTTCCATATCCGAGTTATTTCCAAACATATGAAAATAGATACCTTGTTTGACACTAGATCTCAGGCCAATTAATTTCTATGGATTTGGTTAAGAACATGAATCTAAAAACTATGCCCCATCATAAACCGTATCTGTTGGGTTGGATAACCAAGTATGCCAATTTGCAGGTCACCCAGAAATGTGTTTTCAGGTTTGCAATCACCGCTAATTTCATTGATGAAGTCCAATTAGACATTGTGCCATTGGATATCATAGGGATTGTATTGGGAAGCCCGTATTTGTATGACAAGAAGGTCGTTTTCCACATATTTGAGAACAAATACCATTTGTTAAAAAATGGAATGGGGTACATTGTGAGAGCCAATTGTAGGAAACTTAATCTGTCTTTGGAAAGTGCGGGTGAAATGAAGCATCTAGTTAATTCCAGAAAGAGCCTCGTGATCCTCATGATCAAGCAGAAGAATGACACGAAGCAGGAACGTTTTGCAGGCTATGATGTGAATTTGAAAGCTAAATTGATTGATGTGGTCAATCAATATGGGGATATGTTTCAAGAACCAAAGGGACTGCCACCAAAAAGAGTAATTCAACATGAAATTCAGCTATAGTAGTACTGTCCACTCCCAAACATTGGTATGTATCGAATGTCAATTCTGGAAAGTTTAGAAATTAAGAAACAAGTCTGGGAATTGTTAGATAAAGGAGTAATTCGTCCTTCTACTTCGCCGTGTGATTCACCAATTTTATTGGTACCCAAGAAAGATGGAACCTAGCGCATGTGTGTAGATTATCGAGCTTTAAATAAGATCACATAAAGATTCAGTACCCACTACCCATAAAAGATGATTTGCTAGATTAGTTGAAAAATGAAAAGTATTTCACTAACTTAGACTTAAGAAGTGGATATCATCAAGTTAGAATAGTTGAGGAGGACATTTGAAAGATTGCTTTTACAACCAAACAGGGATTGTTTGAGTGGCTAGTTATGCCTTCTAGTCTTTGCAATGCTCCAACTACATTCATGAGAGTTATGAATGACGTTTTAAGATCATTTCTTGATGAGTTTGTAATTGTCTATTTAGATGATATTTTGATATTCAGCAAATCATGAGAAGAGCATGCCAAGCATGTTAGGAAAGTGTAGGATGTCTTGAGGAAAGAACAGTTATTTCTGAAGATGTCAAAATGTTATTTCGAGAAAAATTCCTTAGTGTATTTGGGCAACATAGTTGGAGGAGGTGAGCTGAAGATTGATTCCTCTAAAGTTTTAGTCATTGTGAACTGGCCAATACCCAAATCAGTCACAGAAGTAAGGAGGATTTTAGGAGTAGCACAACACTAGAGGAAATTTATTTCCATTTTCTCCTCCATAGCAGCTCCACTACATGCATTGACCAGCTTGAAGGTTGTCTACCAATGGGGAAGAAAACAACAAAAAGCATTTGATGCTTTGAAACAAAATATCAGTTCAGCCCCAGTTTTAGCATTGTCGGATTTAAAATAACCCTTTGAAATACAAACAGATGCAAGTGACTATGCCATGGGTGCAGTTCTTTTATAACATGGTAAGCCCATTTCATTTCATTCATAAATTTTTAATGGTTTTGTTATTAATTATCCTATGTATGGTAAAGAACTTTATAAATTGGTGCAAAGTGTGAAGAAATGGAAGCATTATTTGATGGAAAAAGAAACCATTATTCACACTGATTATCAGCCTCTGCAATATCTTCAATCTCAAACCAAATTGCAGCAATCAAGGAACTTTTGTTGGATGAGATTTTTACATTAATTCCACTTGGTAATCAGGTACAAGAAAGGAATTTATAATAGAGTTTCTGATATGATTTCTAGAACGGTTTTAAATGTAGCCATTTTACTCAAGAATAATTTTGCTTTGCCTCAAAGTTATGTTGAAAAATACGCACAGGATGCTGACTTTCAAGAGTTATATTTAAACTTGAGTCAAGGCCACCAAGTTGATTAATTAGATTATCGTGTTCATGAAAATATGTTGTATCCTTTGGGAAAACATTGTGTTCCACATGGAGAGAGGTAAATGTCACAAGGGAAGTGCATACTTCTCTTATTGCTGGACATTTTGGTGTAAGTAAAACAGTGGAAAATATTCAGAGGTATTTTTATTGGCCTCATATGCTTGAAAGTGTGTCACATTTTATAAGAGGTTGTTCATTATATACAATCATTAAGCCTAATAATAGGAAACTAGGATTGTACACACCACTTCTATGGATTTTGTAGGAGGTCATCCTTTGTCAAGAAAAGTTCATGATTATTTGTATGTAGTTGTGGATAGGTTCAACAAGATGTGCATGTTAATGCCCTGTAAAAAAACAAATTACAGTTGAGCAAACAACTCAACTTTTCTTTCAAAATTTATGGGTTCTTTTTGGATTGCCTACTTCTATTGTAAGTGATCGTGATTCTCGATGTGTTGGGAATTTTTGTTCAAGTTTAGGGAACTTAGTGGACACCAAGCTGAAGAAAAATACAGCCTTACATCCACACACAAATGGTCAAACTGAAGTGGTTAACAAGATATTTATTCATTTTCTAAGAGGTTATTGCAGAAAAAATCCTAAGTTGTGGGATGAACAGTTGCATTATATTCAACATGCTTACAATTGAGAAAAACACTCTTCTACTCTAAATTTTCCTTTTGAGGCATGTCTTGGTTATTTTCCTAAATCACCTTTGGATTTCATCATTGAGAAATTTGTAGTTGTAGATGGACATAGTGACATAGATAGAGCAAAGAAATTCATTGAGAAAATTCAGTTGATTCTCCAAACAGTTCAAGAACAACTAGAAAAGAGTCAAGACAAGTATAAGACAAGGCATGATAAGAATTGTGTGAATCATCAATTTCAATTAGGTGATGAAATTTGGATATATATAAGCAAGGAAAGGCTTCAAGGTGTAGGTAAAAAGTTGAAACCAATTCGTTCTGGTCCATTTAAAATTTTGGAAAAGATTGGTAATAATGCTTTCAAGCTTGATTTTCATTCATATTTGAAAGTCTATTCCATTGTTAATGTTGAAAATTTGAGATTGTATGAACCTCCTTTGATTGAAGATCTAGGAGAGAATGTTCAAATTCCATCTATTGAAGACTTTTCTCCAGAATTCTTTGATGTGCTTCAGAAAGACACTATACTTGATAGAAGGACAAGGACAACTAAAAGGGGAAGTATTTATTATCTTCGAGTGGGTCTCAAAGGTACACAACCATCAAAGGCCAAATGGATTGAAGTGGGGAAGGTGAGGGAACAATACCCTCATCTGCTCAATAAATGAAAGTGATCCTTTTGGTGTCCAAAAGGATTCTAGTGGGGAGAAGTGATTAGGTACTCAGAAAAATGCCCAAAAATCAAAGTATCATAATCGTCTCAAACTTAGCTTCAAATCGAAGAGCTCGTCATTCTAAGTCCAACAGTTTGAATAACACTCAAATACGAGTTCATATGGAGAAGTTAGAGCAACTCAAGGTTAAGGTTTGACATGCCTACATGGAAAGATTGGGATGATGTGGTAGGTCTTCAACCAATGACGAGGCGCCAAGTGGCAGCCCTCCATTGGTCCTCACAAATCACATATCACAACGATAGGTAGAAAAGGTGTTAGAAATTGACCCCCAGTAGGTTGGGTTGCGATGTGATCAAATCGCAATTACAATCGATGAAAGGGATCAACGAACTAGTATCAACCCCAACCCTAGCAAGGTTAGCGATGCGATCACATATCGCAATCACAACATTAACAAGAATCAACCTCGGTGCAAGTTAAGTCTCGAATGAAAAATACCCTGGATGCGATAACATTATATGTCATAATTTAATACTATAGCGGGTCTGCGATATCACAATTACAACATTTCAGTCGGTAAACAAGACATTTCGCTTGCCAAAACCCATCAATTATAATCTGCGATATATCCGACAGAATATGTCCCACGGTGCGGTGAAATTCTTGCCCAGTTAGTAGATTTTGGGGATAATTTGTAGTTTTCTGTCGGTTTTAGAGCATTTTGTGGAATGAAAGAAGAACTAGGAGAAGTCATAACCCCTTCATTTCTTATCAAAATTTAATGCAAAAATAGTCATTGCTAGTATTTTTGTGCATTCTAAACTCATAGAGATAGGTTTCAGAGGCATCTGAGCATTGCAAACACTGTACTTTTCATGTAATTTGAGCATAATAGAGAGGCCCAAGCCGTTGGAAGCTGGACCAAGGAGACGTAGCCAAGAGGGGTGAACTCCTTTATCATGTGCTTGTTTTGTGTCATATTTTGATGTTCTTTGTTGTTATTTTGATGTTGTTTAGCATATGTTTTTATGTTAAATTGTTTATAGTATTTACATAAAGAAACTCTCATGGGAATCTATTAATTATGCAAAAGTTTTGAATCCTTAAGCACTTGAAAAAGAAAATGATAAGCATCTTGGACTTATTTGTGAATGGGGAATCAGCACATCATTACTAATATGCTCCAATTCAAATCACCTAAACATCCAAAAAACTAACCATTTGGGATGAAGCATTAAAAGCTTATGGGTCTCAATGGGGTTGGATGGAATGCCAACTTCCATGGATCATACATTTGGCACACGATCTATTTTTGGCACACATGGTAGCTTATTAGAAAGGACTATCCAAGAAAAACAAATTTGTATTACAAATGGGGAATTTGGCTTACATTTTCCCATTTTCCAAAAAACCTCCATTTAGGGCCTCAAAATGGCTGCGGAAGTTTAGGACCTAAAAAATTCCAAAAATAGAAAACTACCAAAATAGGAAATTGTGTTGTATGTCGAAACTAGTTCTAATTCATTGTCATATAGGTGTGTCCATCCATAGGTCTTGTGCCCACAAGAGTTGAGAACTGAGCTTCGTGCCACAATTGAGGGTTGGTTGAGGCTGTTTACGATGTCACTAGTGCCACCCTTCTTATATTTAATGTTCAAATGGAATTTTTGTAGCTATCAATACCATTTATAATGGCATTTATTTTTCAAGTTCCCCTATGTCTGCATAATTGAAGACGTTGGTGATTTGTGTGGATGATCATCTCCTTCCCCAAAATATAATGTTTCTATTGTTGCAAACCCTACATAATATAATACATTTACTTATCATAGGTGGGGTTCCTTCAAAAAGTATCAAAGAGTGTCTCACTTTGATAGGCCACTTGGTGCCATTGTTAAGTGAGGACTACACTAGTCGCATAATCAGAGGCATCCATCTCAATTTGAAATGGTTTTTTTGAGTCTGGAAAGGTGAGGATTGGTTCAAAGCAAAGGTGATATTTCAATTCAATGAATTCCTTCTATTGTGACTCAAAACCAAAAAAAATAATTTTTTTCTCTGCCCTTGGTAACTTGAATCAAGGGACAAGTGATATGAGAGAACCCCAACATGAATCTCTAATAGAAATTAGCAAGCACTAAGAAGCTACAAATCTTTGTTAGATTCGTCAAGGATGGCTAGTCCCAGATGACTTAGATATTGGATGGATTCACATGCATGCCTTGCTCATCAATTATGTAGCCAAGATATTGGACTTGGTCCATGCCAAAGGATTATTTCTCCACGTTGGTACATAGCTTGTGCTAGCTCAGGGTTTCAAGGACCTGCCGAATATGTTGTAAGTGCTCTGCCCAATTCTTGTTAAATATGAGAATTCATCTAGATATGACCATGAATGATTTGGTGAAAGGTCACAAGATGTCATCCATCAGCCTCATAAAAGTTATAGGGGAATTTTTGAACTCAAACAGCATGACCAACCACTCAAAGAGACCCTCCTTGGACTTGAAGGTGGTATTCCATAAATCTACGGGTTCTATTAGAACTTAGTGATAATCGGACTTCAGTCTTGCTAAATTAATTATCCCCTTTGATTTGGTCAAGAAGGTAATCAATCCGTGGGATCGAGTATATGTTCATGAATGTGATATCGCTCAGTATTTGATAATCAATGTAGAGTCTGCAAGCCCCATATTTTTTCTGTATGAGTACAATTGCACTCCCACAAGGTGAGGAACTTGGTCAGATGTGACATTTTAATACAAAACCCTCGGATATACCGCTTGATTTCCTCCTTTTCTAAAAGAGAGTGACAATATATTGGCCCATTAGGTAGAGGTGCATCAGGGGTCAAATCAATTGAATGCTTGACTTGACATTGTAAAGGTACCCCCTATGGGTGAGGAGAAGATATCCATGTACTCTTCCATGAACTTATCCACTTTCTTTTACTATGTGGAGGAGACCTTTCTAAAGGCCATGGATGTGGCCATAATTTTCCCCTTACTTTTAGAGAAAATCAGGAAGAAATCCAATTTCCCAATCCGGGAGATAATCTTACTACATTTCTTAGCAAATATCAAAGAAATGGTGGTAGGTGCGGCTACCTCCAATATCCTGTATAGTTTTCTTCCCAAAGTACTAATAACAATATGAGGTATGGACTCATACATAACATAATTTTTCCACAAGTATGGTTTTCCTAATAAAACATCACAAAATTTCAAGGGGAGAAACATCACGTAATACCTTTTCCATGAAAGGCTTGATGTTGTAGGGTAGGTGACACTTCTATCTGATGTGAAGACCTTTCTCTTGGTGGAGCCACCTAGTGGTGTGTGGATGTGGATGGGGTGTTGTTGGCAGGCCCAACTTCTTAATGACCTATTCTAAGATGAGGTTCTTTTTACTCCCACTATCAACAATAAACTGTAATGAAGCACCCTTCACCCACTGTGAGTTGAAGAGACGCTCACCCTCCTCCAGATCTTTGTGTTCACTTTTTTTTTACCTTGGTGCTAGAAACAATGGTGTTGGGTTCTACATCAATGATTTTGCCCCCCTTTTCAAGTTCTAGATCAGATTCAAAACATGCATCTGACTCTAAACCTTTCAACTCGGCCACCAGCAACTGATTTGCACGACATTCATTTGTGTTGTGAGTGGGCCTCTTGTGGAACTCACACCACTTTCAGGTTTCTTTCTTTCTATTCCCATTGTTATTCTTTGATTTTAGATTCAATGGGTTTTCCTCAGTCATTCCACCTCAACTTTATCCTTTGTTCTATGGTTTGGGGATGCCCTTTCCCTACTTTGGATTCACAGATCCAAAGTCTCATTTCTTCTGTTTGAGTTTTTCTTAATCTTGACAACATATCGGTATCCTGCACCAAGTAAGGATGTGTCCAATAACTCCATTTGTGCTTGGATTTATTTTTGCACACAACCACAATACCTGAGCACCAGATGTCACTTAGATTCCTTAATACCTAGCTTTTTTCGTCGGGCATGAAATATATTCGTGAACTTCGACACTTCTTGGCTCCTTTCCTGCTATAGCATGGTCTATCTTATGTACTTATCTTCATAGCTTCTAATAGGGTAATACTATACCTTAACAACATCTCAGAAAGAGTCTCAAGAGGGTGTCACTAAAAATAGTAAGGATTCCTCCTCATCCTTTTCTCACAGTAAGTTTCTTACTTATCTTTGACACAAGGGCACCCTTAAGGACTGTAAAATTAATATTTTCTCCATTAGAAAAAATTTTGAACAAAAAATATCCTTCCAACATATTTAACCATTTATCTAGATCATCTACCTCTATATAGCCTTCAAATATCGTAATTCCAAAATAACTTATACTTTAAAGGGTGTTTTTCCTCCGAAGTAGCCATTGGATGAAGATGTGTCACCCATTAGTATCTTCCAAAGGATCTAGGAAAAAGTATCCATCATCGTGTTCCTTTGTTGCTTGAAGGATTCTTCAAGAAACAATTTGATAGGATCTTCTGCTCCCTCATATTTATTTTCTTTTTCCATGGGAGGCCAATGGGATCAGTGGAGCTTGTCTTGCGAGGGCTCAATGAGTTTGAATCCAGATTCCTTATGCCCTAACCTCATTAGGGACATGCACAGAAAAATAGAGAAACTGTAGACTTCTCCAATACCATTGATCTAGATTTATGAATGAATGAAATGAAATATGGATTTAAAATAGAAACACAATGATACAACAAAACTGAACTTTAATTAATAAATAGAAAATGTTGAAAATTCTTTACATGTATAATGAAAGAAAATTAGCTCATGCGATGGTAGCTTATCTATGAGAAGTGATGTGACGACTACATTCCTTTTGAACTATGTTACAATGAGGATCTAAGATATTTTTATCATGAGGAAACAACGAGAAACCCTAAACATCCAAAAATATAACCCTAGGAGATGAAGTGCCAAAACTTCATGGGCCCCGATAGAGTTAGTTGGAATATCAACTTCCCGAGGTTGTAACTTTGGTATACAATATATGTTTTTCACACACGATAGCCCATTAGGAATTTTTATCCAAGGAAAAGAACTTCCAACTACAAACATATTCTATGAGCCATGTCTTCCCGTTTCCCCAAAAATCATCATTTTGGGCCTCAAAATGACTCTAAAAGTTCAAGACCAAAAGGGTGCCAAAAACAAATAAAAAACTATTGAAATAGGAAATTTTCCTAAAAAATAGGAATCCAATAGGAAATAATGATAGGGGTCCAAGTGGAATAGGCGGGTGGCCACTAATGTCCACCTAGATCATATGACAAAATATTCAATAGAACGTTTACTTGATTACATGACTTAAGCATAATAAGAATGAGCAAGAGCTAGTGGCTATGAATGACTCTTAATAACACTTCACAACTACATTTAGCCTCATGGAATGATTTTATGGAGGTAAAATTATTTTAGTATGAGGATATGGGTAATATATCTTAGTTCTATCTTTATCACCCTTGAACAATTGTGAGAAATTTGTAAAAGTTTTAGAGCCTATAGAAAAGAGTTGTCCTATGGTTAAGGGTTAATAGAGGTACATAATTTGACGATAAGGATATGATCCACTTGGAGGTAAATATGATAATGGAATATTTCATAAGCCTAAATACAACAAAGACATATAGGAACAACCTACTATATGTGATTAGATAACGTAGATTCTTAGTGCTCTTGACGTCATAATTAAGCTAGTCACCAAATGGAGTCTTAAGGAATGTCAAGATAGTGTGCATAATCAACCCAAAATCCAAGTCCACGTGCAACATGAAGTAGAGCCAAATATGAAGAGGTATGAGGTAGGGTTAAGTGAGAACCTAGAAATCGTAATCATAAATGAAGAACATGGCCTATAAACTAATAAAGGAAGGGGATGGAATTTCTTTTGGAAGTTAGCGCTATGAGGAATGAATTGAATAGCGGCAGGGGGCAACCATTGGGAATAAAGTTAAATGAGGATATATATAAAATAATATGTATTATGCCAAGGAAGGATAGAGTGAATATAGTGCTAACACTAGTTTGGAGTAGATCCAAAGATTAATGGAAACTTCCTTAACTAGACAATTCATGGGGAAACAAATCAAAGGTGAGCCTTTGAAGGGATCGTTAGATGAAAATTGGCTTAGCATCTTAGGATATTTCTCAAATATGCATTATTTTTGTACTTTGGCTCTCCTTCAAATTTAGAGGAAAGGAGGAAGTAGAATCAATAATGAGGGAATAATAATTTTACGGTCCATCAATGTTGATGTTAAAAGCTTGGGATCCTATATTTTACCCACATTTCAAGACATTATTCAATCAACCAATCTTTTTGATAATTATAGGGTTCCTAATGGATTATAGATCATGGAGATACTAGAGTCTCTAGTCAATTATTTGGGTACTTTCACTAGTTTGGACAAAGGATTTGCGAATAACATAGATAAAAAATTGATAAAAATATTATTTTAGCTGGACCTCCATGAGGGACTATCCAAGGATATTGAAATCAAAATAATAATATAGCATGTGTTTGCAACACCTATACTAATGGAAAGTTCCTTTTGGATATTTTAAGTGCTACATACTAGGCCATGTTTAGAGATATTGTATGTAGTGTAATCATAGATTGCTTGAAGAAAAACAAATAGGGAAGTCACAATATCAATATGAAGAAAAGTTTAAATAAATTCAATCAAATTCCAAAGACATAGAAGAACTAAAGAAAAAAATTAAAGTATTATGTACAATGTCCTTCAAAATCATGTCAAAATAGGGGCCCAACATCTCCCCCACACCAGAGATTTTGCATGTCCTCTTGCAAAGCATAGAGGTGGATAATATTAAAGTAAATTGATCCATGTATCCTCCTCTATTTGGCTTTAGGTATTTTGATCAATGTCTTATCATACAGAGCTAATAAGTTAGCTTTCTTATATCATTTCTTAGAAAACTTGAGAAACTGTTTGTTCTAAGATGACAATTTTTTTTTGTCCTTGTATGGCTAAAATGAATTGTTCCCTTAAGACATCATTTCTAGCTAAAATAATGAAAATTTTCAAACAATATTTTTATCACTTCAAATCAGAGGACTCCACTTACTTCATGGATTGATCTTATTTTTCATGTAGGAATTTTAATCATAAGGAAATAAGGAAATGTCCTCATGTAAGAAAGATATAGGAAATTTTATCAAGGTCATAGTGCAATGGATGATGATGGATGGATAATGGCGTACGAAAAGCAAGGAAGTAGACTAGTGAAGGAATGAAAAACTTCAAAAATTTTATGTGAATGAAATCCATGCTATATGACTACTTAGAAAGACATATTTCTTACCTAACTTTACCTCTTTGTATGATGCTTTAAGACACAAGCACTAAAATTAGGCTACATGATATGGAGCTAATATGTTGGAGAGAAATTACGCTATAAAGCTTGGGAATTTTGGTAGTGGTTAGTCATGTTACCCATGGAAATATGAGAATGCTAAAACCAATGATGCAAATAATGACATGTTGATGGATGGTTGAATTAAGTTGATTGTTGATAGACATCCTTGTAACCAATTCTTGTTACAGACTTGTTTTTCCAATATCTCTCAAAATACAAATTGGTTTCTCATGAAACTTGGTGACATTGTTACCATAATCTTTATACATCTTCTCGCCAAAAATCTTGGCTAAGGGATGCATGAATCTCAAGAAAAATCAGAAATCATTGTACTTGATGGTGACCAATTACTTGAAAAATATAAACTTGACTTTATTTAAATATGTTTCATTTATTTACCATACCATTATGCATTTGTCCTCCAATTTTTGGGACCAAAAGATGCACGGTTTGCAAGATATGGTCGAATCAATGTTTGTCATGTTTCGTCTTTCATACTATACAATGTTCAATAAAAACATACACTGCAAACTCATTTTAAAGCCAAAATGAGAGCTTCAAAAGGGAGACAATGTATTTTCGCCCATTTTTCCATACCATGCCTTCAAATTTTCATTTTAGTGGACAAAATAGGTTTTTGTGCAAAGTTATTGAATTATAGCCTTTTTATGTATAGTGGAAAAAAGTAAAAATATTCCTTAAAACTTCCTCAAATATCCCTCAAATTTTTACTTTTTGGAATTTAAGTTATGTCTTACTCAACTTATCATATTCCAAGGAAAACCCATGTCTCAAATTTTTTTATCTCAGCCCCATTTTCTTGCAATATCCTGTGCAAAGGGTGCCCCTGAAATAAGTTACTACAACCATCAAAGAGGCTACTACAACGAATTTTTGTGGTTGTTTTTTACTGTGTAGTTGAGTCATAGGTCCATATAGGTGTGAGCATGACATAACAAAAGCACAATTTGGAGGATGTGGAAAAAGGTGATCTCAAGATTCTCCACTTGTCAGATTCAACCCAACACTTTCCATATCAACATAGGGGACAAGTCAAACATATGATAGCTATTGAAACTATGTTTCTTTCACTTTGAACACTTTGCTTCAACATCCTATTTGATGCAAAGGTCAATTAGGTTTGGAACTTCCACAAACCACTAGATCATAGGCATGGCGAAGCCAAATCTCTCTTCATCCAGTCACCCCTGTGCCATAGTCCAAGCATGAATGTGGGATCTCATGGAACAATCCATCAAAACCGAACCAAGGATTCCAAAGGCCAAACCACCTCAAAGGTTGTTGTGCAAAGTTATTAAACTATATCCTTTTTGTGTATAGTGGGAAAAAAGTA
Organism: Pinus taeda; assembly: GCA_000404065.3. Lineage (NCBI taxonomy): Eukaryota > Viridiplantae > Streptophyta > Pinopsida > Pinales > Pinaceae > Pinus > Pinus taeda. The sequence goes on from APFE030635309.1 coordinate 74,796, forward strand.
TAAATATTCCTTAAAACCTGCTCAAATATCCCTCAAATTTTCACTTTTTGGAATTTAACTTAGGTCTTACTCAATTTATCATATTCCAAGGAAAACCCATGTCTCAATTTTTTTTTTATCTCGGCCCCATTTTCTTGCAATATCATGTGCAAAAGGTGCCCCTAAAATAGGTTTCTACAACCATCAAAGAGGCTACTACAACAAATTTTTGTAGTTGTTTTTTATTGCATAGTTGAGTCGTAGGTCCATATAGGTGTGAGCATGATATAATAAAAGCACAATTTGGAGGATGTGGAAAAAGGTGATCAGAAGATTCTCCACCTGTCAGATTCAACCCAACACTTTCCATATCAACATAGGGGACAAGTCAAACATATTGTAGATATTGAAATTATAATTCTTTCACTTTGGCCACTTTGCTTCAACACCCTATTTGATGCAAAGGCCAATTAGGTTTGGGACTTCCACAAACCACCCAATCATATGCGTGGCTGAGCCAAATCTCTCTTCATCCAGTCACCCCTGTGCCATAGTCCAAGCATGAATGTGGGATCTCATGGAACAATCCATCAAAACCAAACCAGGGATTCCAGAGGCCAAACCACCTCAAAGGTTGTTGTGCAAAGTTATTGAATTATATCCTTTTTGTGTATAGTGGGAAAAAAGTAAAAATATTCCTTAAAACTTGCTCAAATATCCCTTAGATTTGTACTTTTTGGGATTTAACTCAGGTCTTACTCAATTTATCATATTCCAAGGAAAACCCATGTCTCAATTTTTTTTATTTCAGCCCCGTTTTCTTGCAATATCATGTGCAAAAGGTGCCCCTGAAGTAGGTTGCTACAACCATCAAAGAGGCTACTACAACAAGTTTTTGTTAGGTCCATATAGGTGCAAGCATGATATAACACAAGCACAATTTTAAGGATGTGGAAAAAGTTGATCTCAAGATTCTCCACCATTCAAATTCAACCCAACACTTTCCATATCAACATAGGGGACAAGTCAAACATATTGTAGCTATTGAAATTATTTTTCTTTCACTTTGACCACTTTGCTTCAACAACCTATTTGATGCAAAGGCCAATTAGGTTTGGGACATCCACAAACCACCCAATCATAGGCATGGCTAAGCCAAATATCTCTTTATTCAGTCACCCCTGTGCCATAGTCCAAGCATGAATGTGGGATCTCATGGAACAATCCATCAAAACCGAACCAGGGATTCCAGAGGCCAAACCACCTCAACCCATAAAACAGAGATTCCACCTCATGATCAAACATCACAAACCATCACCAAATCAGTCTCTACCCAAGATTTCCAAGGCTTCAGAGCATATTTTCCAATCCGAATCCTAGGGCTATTAACTCAACCCAAGGATGTTGTCGAGCTCCAAATCATTTGTCAAATCGAGGCTCTAGGACTAGTAACTCAACCCACAATTGTTATCGAGCTCTAATGAATTTGTCAACACAAGGCTCTAGACTAGTAACTCAAACCACCAAGGGCTCCAGAGCATTTTTCTAACCAAGGCTCTAGGACTAATAACTCAACCTAAGCTATTAGAGGGCTCTAGAGAATTTTTCCAACCAAGGCTACAAGACTAGTAACTCAATCCAAGCCATTACAGGGCTTCCAGAGCCTTTGTCCAACCAAGGCTCCAAGAACTAATAACTCAACCCATGGCATTAAGAAACATGAGCACCAACCAGAAACCAAAAGGGAAAACCCACAAAACCATGGCTATCCAGAAAATGGCTAGGCTAGGCAAATCCACTGTTAATCCAGGCAATCCTCCATTCCAATGAAACATCATGACCAATAAACCACATGCATATTCCATGCATGCCAAATATAGTGAGGAAAACATACATGCAACTCGGTACCTATAAGAAAAACCCCTTGTAATTGTTGATCACGATGTCCTCTTGTGCTTTCTTGTTCTTCCTTTGCCTTCTTGTTGCAAGTATCCAAATATTCCACACTCTCCAACAGTGCTCTAACAGAACTGTAAGTTTCCAAGAGTATGAGAAAGAGAAAGAATATAATGAGAGCTCCATGACTGAACTGACAAAAGCTTACCCTGACCAAGCTTGAACAAAATCTTTCTATTTTCTTCATATTCCATTATTTTCCTTCATTTTCCTCCTCACATGCAACCTATGACCTTTCACCGTCCTTTTCTCCTAATTTCCATTATTTTCATAGATAAAATGCCAATTAATGTTATTTTTCCTTTCCAAAAACTTTTCCATTTCCTTTTCTAATTTCCTTAGCCATAATAACCAAAATGAACACCCACTAGGATGTTTTTCAAACCATTCATGTAATACGTGTCCCATGACATTGGTCTTATTTTTTCCTTTATTAACTTTTACATGGAATTTTGACTAGGGTTGTTACAGAACCCTCCCCCTTGGGGGAACACCATCCTCAGTGTTCACTGACACCTATAACCAACAAGACTATTGAAAACAAAACCTACTACCCATGAATCTTTATAACATAGCTTGTTGTAGTATTTACAATGACCATTGCTCAAACATGACAATCATACCATTCACTGGAGCTTTATAACACAGCTCATTACGGTATTTACATTAATAACCACGTATACTCACATACACATTACTTTACCCAGCAAATAATCATACTATCTATGGAGCTTTATAAATCCAACTCGATACAATATTTACAATAATACACACATATGCACATTTGTTGAACCAACAAATAAAAGGATACAATGCCTGAATCTGAAACAAGGGAATCCAAAGGTTGTCTGGAAGATGGATCCTCCTGGCCTCCGAACTCTCTCTCCAGCTTCTGGAACTAAATCACTACTTCTCCCTAGCAAAATATGGAATCCCCTCTGAAGCAATGCACTTCGTCTACGTGGCTTGGTGCTACCTCTATGTGGCACTCACTGCCTCTCTGTAGTGTACTCACTAGAGCTAGAAAAACTTTCTCCAACCTTATTATCCCTACCCATATCTCACTGCTTCAAGCTCTCTAGCTCTCTCTTCAGAAACTCTATGCTGCTACTTAGGAAATCGATCAGCCAGTGAAATCAAATTGCTTGTGTGTTTTCTCCAATCCCCATTGAGTTTCTTCTTATAATCTCTTATTGATACATCAACGACCATGATTAGAACTTAATCGATGGCTAAGATTAACTAGAACTCAATCCAATTATTTTTCTAGAAGATTCTCACCATGAATTAATTAATACCCTCTAAGTAATCATATTTCCTAAGTTTAGACTTAGGAAACATTAAAAAAAATGATTAATTATTTTAATTAAGTTGGACCTATGTGGAATTCCCATAAACGATTTCTGGGTTTTGGAGAATATATGTATTCTAGCCTCTCCACCAAATTTCATGGATAGAACACATCTGATGCTAGAAAAACTAGCAACCTCCACCTCACAGTAATACTAGGATTCACCTCCTTCTCAAGAAGTCCAGAATCCACTGTAAAGTAAAAACTGCATCTAATGTCCAGCGTCACAATCTTGCACCACTTTTCCTCTAAGTGAACAGTTATCATCTCATTGTTCTAGGGCACACTCCCAATGTGCATTTGATTCCATATGGAAATGCTAATGACTAAAATAATTATATCCCTGACCTTCCCTTCTCTGCTACACAATCCCTTGGGAAATTTGGTCACTCCCTTCTATGCAGTCACACACCTTCCAAATTACGTTCGCACCCCCATCCTGGGAAGTCCATCCCTCGACAAGGTTTCCTCGCATCAGAAGGTCCAAAAACCAAGGCATATCCCTGCCATAAAACCATCATACTGGTCATAACATGCTCATGGAGATCAATAGACATTATTGGGTATCAGTGTCCCATAATGGCCCTGCTCCTGAATACTTTACCAGTATACTGTTTCCTGTTCCAGTTCTTTTTGTTGTTGTTTCTAATGTTTTCTATTGGTTTAGAACACCTAATTGGGCATTTCATGCTTTCCTATACCAAGCACATAATTTCCATTAGATTCAAAATAAATTGAATAGTTTCAAATCATACCTCAATGGTGGCTTGTCAATAAGGTACACTTGCAATTATGTTCGCTTCCTGTCACTTTTGGGAATAATACTAAGGGGGTGGTGAATCAATAATTCTTTCATTTCAATAATCAAATTTATATACGCTACTTCAACAAAGGGAACTAGCGTGTGCACGCAACTATTCTTAAGGCAACCAGCGTATACCCAGTGCACTTATGCTTCAGTTAATTCATCATATGTTTATCTTTAATCAGTGAATCAGTACTTTATTAAACATTAAAAATTAACCATGTGCAGTAATAACAGAATAAACCATCACACATAACCAACACACATGAACACCAAGATTTAAGGTGGAAACCCAATGCAAGAGAAAAAACACATATTGTTGTTGTATCTGTCTTCTTTTAATATAAAGAATAATCTGTTTACAATCTTGTACGAGTGCAGACTCAGACCAGTACATAGTCACCCACCTGCAGAAGGCTACAACTTTCTCTCGTTCTCCAGCTGCTACTGAAAGGGAGCTCCAACCCCTTGATCAAATCACCAGCCACTACTAGCAGGAAGCTTCAACTTCCTCACTGAAGGCTCCAACCCTCAGTACCCTCCAGGGACCATGTTTTATAAATTTTCATACTAGATACTCTTGGTACATAACAACACAATATGTAGGCCACATTTCATCAAATTTTCACACTGGACCCATCAATAACATTGAAGCTCAAAATCAATCACCACTGCAATACATCCATCAAATACATCTGCATCAACCAATCACTGAAACTCAATCATCAATCTCTGAATCAACCATAACTTAATAAATCAATCACTGAAACCTTTGACATAATGAATCAAACAATTAATGAATCAACCATTCATTCAAACTTAATCAAATTAAACCAATCAACTGGAACAGACAGATCATTGTAGCCAATACACAGATCTGAACCTAGAACACTGCATCAACAACTAGAACCAACTGTAACCTCAAATGTCATGTGTTAGAATGTATACGCTCCTCCAATGAAGTAAACCTATGTGTATACGCTACTTCATTTTGCACAACCCACGTATACCTCTAAAGATGTTGAATCATAAAACCTCTTAACCAAAAACTGTACTATTCAGTGACATTTTGAAGATCTACTACCATATTATAGAGTTCTAAACAGATAGCAACAAGGATCACACTTCTTTCTAATTCAATCAATCAATCAGACTCAATTTCCTTATGCATTCAGTTCTACTTTCAAATATTAGAAGACATCATTGACAACAGTAGTAAAACAACAGCACTGATCTGATAAATCAGTCATCCCTGAACATCAAGATTTTCTTTTGCATATGCTGCTTGGAAGAGCCAAACCAGTGTGTATATGCACCTTCACAAAATTTAACCAATGTATAGATCTGCAAATACTTACTTATAACTTCATTGCAATTCCCGACTTCATACATACCCAGATCATCACATATAAAGGATAAAACATGTGTTATAAATTAGATCTAGCCTATCCATTATCAGATCACATAATGATAAGTCAATTATGATCCTGATCCATCATTAGATCTCATCCATCATCAAGCACTCAGGTGCATACTTAGTCTAGATCAAGAAAAGCATTAGAAACCCATAACATGCATGTTTTCTTTTGATCTAACACTTCATAAGATATTAATTACTTGTGCACTTAGTCCTTTGATCTTCTCCTCCTTGTATACTTAGATCCTTTGTCAATACCTCAGATCAAAACCTCAGACCAATACCTCGAACCAAAAACCTCAGACCAAAACCTCAAACCAATGCTCGGACCGAAACCTTGGACCAATACCTCAGACCAAAAATCTTAGACCAAAACCTCGGACCAATACCTCGGACCAAAACCTCAAACCAATACCTCAGACCAAAACCTTGATTTTCCATCCCATACATGCTTTTCCTTCTGTGAGAGTGCATGCATGTGTATACGCTTCTTATGTTCCATGAACCCACATGTATATGCTACTTGGATAAGGTGAACTAATGTATACTTCTTAAACCATTCTCTTTCTTCAATTTCTTGATTTTGATCTGTAGTCCTTTGTTCCTTCATCCTATTCTTTTGTACCATTACTTTGTTCCCTCTGAATAGCCCTGTTATAATGCAATTTGCCATATTACTTTTGAAATGATTCCTTTGAAATACCTTGCATTTTGTCACATATGTAAACACAACTGCCATGCATTCTATCACATCTGATATCTCTCCTATATATTCACCTAGTTACGTAGATTCATCTAGTTACCATATACAAGTGAGTTGTTCTGCTACAAGTGGGTTTCCATCAAGTAAAAAACATACATCATAACGCCAAAAATCTCCCCCTTTGGACTTGATGGAAACCATGTTGGTTTTGATTACTGAAAGTTGTACAAACTGTTACAGAGAACAAGCAACACCAAAATACTCTCCCCCTTTGACATCAAGGGAAAAGGGCAAACCAAGATATTCTCCCCCTTTGATATCAAGGGCAAAGGGTTGAACAAAATGAAGGATTTCATATCTAAACAGTTGAATATGAACATTAATCATGCTCCCCCTAGGCACATGCTAAATTCTCTAATTAAACTCCCCCTTTGTACATGTTGAGATGCACTATATCGTCCATGCTCCCCCTGAGCACATGCAGAGTCTACAAAAATATTTTCTAAAAGAATAACATGACTCTGTAACTCAACTATGTGAGTATGACCTTCCTATCACCAATCACTCATACATACATCAATCTCCCAACCAAGTGGGGATATAACAAATTTGACTCATCTACCCAACCAAGTGGGGACATACCAATTGTTTATACATGACTCAAATATAGCAATTATTACATCATCCTTCCCATGCATAGTGGGAGCACAAATTACAACATATGACCAAAAAGGACTCATTAAAATACTAAGAAAAACAAAGACATATTATGGGCCTTTATATGACCTTTACATCAAGTGATATACATGACATTTATAACAAAGACCAAAGATCTAAACAAGACCACGATAGTCATCAAAAACTATCATACACCATATATGATCTGCCCCAGAAGCATCTATCAGCAACATCCTGACCAACAACCTATATATGTCCATCATCAATTCCCAATGTAAATATCATCAACCTATGAAAAAGTATGCCGCATATAGATATCAACTCATCCTCTTGATCTCATCAAGATCAACTTGCTCTGTTTCCTTAGTAGAAAGAGCCTTATCATAACCTTCCATGAATCAACTAAGAATTTGTCATATCTCCAAGCAGTAACAAAAAATAATATCATATGTATGTGAAAACACCATAGTCATCATCTATGATCATAGCATCATCATCATCAAGAACCACATGATATTTCCATAAGAGCTCTCAATATCTCAACCATGTATAATCACTAGGGAACATCCCACATCTAATAAGCATTAATCAACATATGTGAGTATCAAACCTATCATCATAAAGTAAGAATGCATCATCTTTATGTGACTAATTAAGCCATGTCTCCAAAATTAATATCCATGTCTTCAAATAGCTATGTCTTCATGAGACGTGTAATAACACCATTCTCTTGGCCAACTGATAATATTTATCAATATGCAACTTGAGTAATCATCCATGTATTCAGCATAATGTATATCCATCAAAGAGATAGAAATATGTATCTAGCAAAGCATGAGCTCATAGTCATTTGTCAATTTTTCTTCATACCATCAACATCAACAATCCTCAACCATGTGAGATCCAAGAACTATAGGAATCCTACATCATAACTGCACTATATGAACTTTATGCATCTTTGAAGGCATGATGACAGTAGCATAAAAGAAATGAGTGACTCATCATCAAATAATGAAGTTGTGTACTCAAGCTTTGTACTTCTCCTTGTCCTTATGAAGATCACCATGTAAGCAACATATCATATGTATTGTATGCATCATCAAAAAGGTTATCCATAATCATCCATAAATTTGATCTGAATAACAACTATGTGGCTCAAACAATATAAGTTTCATCTAAGATTTCATCATAGGCAACTCATGACTACATTTATGCATGATGTATCATTTAAACACTTCAACAATAGAAGTACCAAAGACTTCTAAACATAATGCCAATAATGCATTATTAGAAGCATAGCATATTATCCCCCTAAACCTGTGCCAAATGTTCACTGTCAGATATGATCATTGCATATATTAGTAAGGATCATCAAGGAATCATCATCAACTAGTTATACATCAAGTCATCAACAACTTATGAGGGTCAAAATCACTTCTACATATCATCAACAGACTGTAATCATGATCAATCAAAATAGAAAAGATAATTGATAACTGATTGATAATTGACTTAACCATATCAGACCGCTTTTCCTGAACTTGTCCCACTGCTTCTTCATCAAACCAACATATACACGACCGTGCATCTTCTAACTCGTGTATATATGCGGACACTGAAATTTCATACTTTTAGTTCCTTTTGAATCTATTCTGTCTATATACTAAGCTATGCCACATCTTTCTAACTGTAAATCCTTCTTCCTCCATACCTTGGAGTGTGATGATGTTTGTACCTTTTGGTATGTTGACCGAAATTTTCTCCTACTTTCTTTTTCTATATGCCCAAACTTGTTACAAGCATAACATCTTATATGTTTCATATTCCTTCTATAGCAATCAATGGCTTTGTGACCAAACATATTGCAAGAAAAACAATATCCCTTAAAGTACCTAGAAGTTGATGATCTTTCTGTGTGACTGTTATTAGCTTGATCCATTCTACTTCTGCATTTGGTTGCAACATGTCCAAAATTATGACATATAAAACATTCAACATTATTCATCAGAGGAAAGAATCGATTAACACTTCCATACGAAAGAGTAAATGGTTTTCTTTGAATACTTTCCTTCCTTCGTTGTTGATGGGTTGACTTCTTATCTCCTTGTTAAGAATTTCATATTTTGCACTAGAGTTCCTTGTTTCAGTTTGTGAGCTAGATTCACCTTTAACAGTTTCATGAAAACCAAGACCGGATTTAATGGCAGGAGACCTTTGACTACTAAGAATATCATCCAAAATCTTAGTACTATTTTGAAATCATAAAATTTTATCCTTTTCTTCTAATTTACCTTTTAGGATATTTACCTCAACTTGATATCACTCTTCCTTTTCAAGATATTGCTTCTTCATGATTTCTTTAGCTTTTCTTCCTTCTTCCACTTGTCGCCTTAATTCGAGAACTTCATTTTCTTGTTCTTCAAATGCTTGGAGTAGTTCTTCATTCTGCTTATTTGAATTTTTGAGATCTTATTTTAGAGAAACAACCACAGCTTCAAGACCTTCACGGTAGCTAGTTCTTTCTATAAGTTCCTTGGTTATTGTGTCCTTTTCATTCACTTCATTTCTCAATGACATCACTTCACCCTGCATCCTTTCACATTGATCCTCCTTTTCTTTGTACTGCTTCCTTACTTTGTTTCCTTCCTCCAACTGAGCTTTTAGTCTGGTAACTTCTTCTTTATAGGAACATTCCCATTTATCAATTAGATCTTTTTGACCTCTAATTGTGTCTGTGAGCTCTTTAAATTCTACCTCTATTTGATTTCTTTCTCTTTCACCCATAAGAGAAAATTTAGTTGTTTTGCCTTCACATTCATTATCCTCAAATGAACAAAGAAATGTATCACCAGAGGACAACAAATTCGTACCTGATAATTCTTTTGCTTGTTCATCTTCATTCTGAGGTGATTCTAAATCTAAAGAGTTTCTTCCACACAATGGCCAATCGTCTCTCCCACTGTCACAGTTCCTTTGAGATGTCATCTTCTTTTGAGTTTCTTTCTTCTTTTGATTCTTTCCCATTGTTACTACAGATCTCGTTCAAGCAATCAAGCTTTTGCCAAAGGACCTACTATGATACCAATTTTTGGGAATAATACTGAGAGGGGGGGTGAATCAGTATTTGTAAATCAATAACTTGTTCATTTCCATAATCAGATTTATATACGCTACTTCAGTGAAGGGAACTAGCATGTGCACGTAACTATTCTTAAAGCAACCAACATATATGCAGTGAACTTATGATTCAGTTAATTCATCATATGTTGATCTTTAATCAATGCATCAGTACTTTATTAAACATTAAAAAGTAACCATGTGTAGTAATAATAGAATAAACCATCACACATAACCAACACACATGAACACCAAGATTTAAGGTGGAAACCCAATGAGGGAGAAAAACCACCTATTGTTGGTGTCTCTGTCTTCTTTTAATATAAAGAATAATCTGTTTACAATCTTGTACAGGCGTAGACTCATACTAGTATGTAGGCACCCACCTATAGAAGGCTACAACCTTCTCTTGTTCTCCATCTTATACTGGAAGGGAGTTACAACCCGCTAGATCTTGTACTAGCCTATATGTTTACTAGTATGTAGGCACCAGCCTACAGAAGTCTCCAACCTTCACTCATTCTCTGGCTGCTACTGAAAGCGAGCAACAACCCCTAATAAAATCACCAACCACTACTCGTTTGTCGGACAAATGGGGATGGGGAAAGACTAGAATCTATAACGCAATGCATGGATTTGCCTCTCTTCAACCACAGCAAGCTTCGAGCCATACTACATCTATGTGGAAACAACTCTGGGATCCTCTCAGTCTCTCCAAAACAAATTTCTTCACCTGCATATTAATGCATGGGAAAGTGCTAACTAGCAACAATATGAGTAAAATACATATTCACGGGCCACATTGGTGTTCTCTTTGCTACAAAGCCCAGGAAACCATGGAGCATGTGTTTGTGGATTGCTCTTTTGCTCAAGAAGTCTGGGACTGCATCGTTCAAGGCCTCAATGTCTCTACCCCATCGTAATTCAAATTAGCTACCCTTTTCAGCACCTGGAGAATGCATTATCCTCACATGACCCAAAGAGAGAAAACATGCAACAAAATCTAGAAAGCAATACCTAAATACGTCTGCTAGAAAATATGGCTCACCAAAAACAACCAGATATTCAACAGCATTGTGAACTCCCCTTTGAAGGTGGCAGAAAAAGCAAAATCATTACTCCTCGAGACTGTGGCCAATCATCCCCTTAAAAACAATAACATGCTTCTCCTGGAAGAAAAAATGGATGGGAACTTATATATTTCGAGACAAGATAAAGAACACCACTTGCCCCAGTAAAACTCTTGTATCAAGACTATAAGAAGCAGACTCAGATTTTCAAGCTTGGTGGAGGAAACAGGGTAAAACAACAATTTTTTTTTATGGTGCCTCCAAAGGTAATCCAAGGACAGTAAAAGCAGGTAGAATGATCTACTCCCTGGAGGGTATTCATGAAGATAGCTTCATCTGGGGACTTGGACAGAGAACCAACAACCAGGCAGAAATCCTTAGGCTACTAAAAGCCTGTAAAATATCATGTGAAAAAGGCATTAAGGAAATTCAAGTCTTTGGGGACTCAAAAATTTTGATAAAGATATTAAATTCGGAGGACCACTTCAGTAATCCGGCACTTAACCAGACACTTCAAAGGTTGAGATACATGTTCCAAGACTTCTCTTCCTATCTCCTTTTCCATATTCTACTTGGCTCAAATAAGGAAGCAGATGCAAAAGCAAACCTGGCATGCCTCCTGCCACAAGGAGCCTTAAGCAAGAATGATGAAGAACTTACATGGAACCTGGTCCCGTAATCTAGAGTAAATCTACACCTATGTAAGGAAAATGAGAGCTACAACTAAAAGGAATTCTGAATATTCTAGTGATGGTTATTTTTGTTTCAAACCAACTGGTTTTAAATATTTAATATAACTGTTATAGTTTAAAAAAAACACCAGCCACTACTAGGAGGAAGCTTCAACTTCCTCACTGAAGGCTCCAACTCTCAGTATCCTCAAGGGACCACGTTTCGTAAATTTTCATACTGGATACTCCTGGTACATAACAACACAATACGTAGGCCACATTTCATCAAATTTTCACAATAGACCCATCAATAACATTGAAGCACAAAATTAATCACCAGTGCAATGCATCCATCAAATACATATGCATCAACCAATCACTGAAACTCAATCATCAATCTATAATATAATTGAAACTCAATCATTAATCTCTAAATAAACCATAACTGAATCAATTAATCACTGAATGACATACTGAATCAAACAATCACTGAATTAACCATTCATTCAAACTTAATCAAATTCAACCAATCAACCGCAATAGACAAATCATTGTAGCTAGTACACAAATCTAAACCCAAAACACTACATCAACAACCAAAACCAATTGTAACCTCAAAATTCATGTGTCAAAATGTATACAGTTCTTCAATGAAGCCAACCTGTGTGTATATGCTACTTCCTTTAGCCCAACGTGTGTATACCTGTAAAGATATTGAATCATAAAATCTCTGAACCACAAACTATACTAATCAGTGAAATTCTAAAGGTCTACTGTCATATTACAGAGTTCTAAACAGATAACAACAAGGATCACCCTTCTTTCTCAATCAATCAACCAATCAAACTCAATTTCCTTATACATTCAATTCTACTTTCATATCTAAGAAGACATCATTGGCAAACAACAGTAAAATAGTATCACTGATCTGATAGATCAGTCATCCCTGAACATCAAGCTTTTCTTTTACATACGCTACTTGGAAGAGCCGAACCAACGTGTATACGCACCTTCACCAAATTGAACCAGTGCATAGATCTGAAAATACTTAATTATAACTTCACTGCAAAACCTAACTTCAAACCATACCTATATCATCACATATTCTCGGCCCAGGCATTAACTCCTCAAAGCAAAATTGATTCGTATATTTTATTCCTTCAGGTTGGTCTTCATTATATACATGAGGGAGAGACTATTCACTTCATCTCTCGATGACTATTCACATTACTTATTTATTTATTTACATTATATTCACCCAATCTTGATGATTAGGTGTCAACAGCCCCCCTCCTTAATCTGAAGGAATGTTGGTGAGTCCAAGCATCATTCTAAATCGTTCAAGCTTTTCTCTTCCAAGCGCTTTTGGTGAAGATGTCTACAATTTGCTCATTAGTGGAACAATGATGGAGATGGATTGTTTTGGCCTCAACATGATGTCGAATCAGATGATATTTAGTATTGATGTGCTTCATTCTTTCATGGAACTTTTGGTTCTTGGCCAACTTTATTGCAGAGGTATTGTCAATCATGAGTGGAGTTGATTGTACTTGTTTTACCTGCAAATCTTCAAGAATTTTCCTGAGCCACACAATTTCTTTTGTTACTTTAGCTGCTGCCACGTATTCTGCTTTTGTTGTGGAATCTGTTGGAACTGATTGTTTGCGTGGTCTCCAGGAGACAGCTCCTAATCCAAGACTCATAACATATCTTGAAGTAGATACCTCAATTTCTTTGTCTCCATCGAAGTATGAATCAGAGTATCCAATAAAGCTGAAGTCATCCACCTGTGTATACTTGATTCCAAAGTCTTGCATTCCCTTCAAGTACCTTAGAACTCTTTTGCAGCAGACCAATGTCCCTCACAAGGCTTTTGCATAAACCTGGAGAGGATTCCAACAACAAACGAAATGTCTGGTCTGGTAGTAGTTAGGTAGTTGAGACTTCCTACAAGTTGTCTATACTTTGTTGCATCCTCAAATTCTTTTCCTTCAATAGATGTGAGCTTTAAGTTTTGTTCCATTGGAGTAGTAAGAGAATTGCATTCTATCATGTCAAACCTATTCAACAGATCTCCAATGTATTTCTTTTGACAAAGAAATATGGACTTCGGATGTTGGGTTACTTCAATACCAAGATAATAATGAACATAGCCCAAACCAGTCATTTCAAAACTTTTCCACAATTCCTTCTTTATGGATGCAATGTAACTTTCATTGTTCCCTGTCATTGAAATATCATCTACATATACCACAAGATATACAACTGTTTTGCCAACTTTCTTGACAAATAAAGTTGCATCATCAAGATCATAATGTCTGAAATTGAGTTTCAAAAGATGCTCAATTAATTTTTCATACCAGCCTTGCGGTGCTTGTTTGAGGCCATACAAGGGCTTCACAAGTTTGCATACTTTATGTTCATGTCCTTTCACAGCAAATCCTTCAAGCTGGGACATAAAAGCATTCTCTTTTAGATCTCCATTCAAGAAAGCAGTTTTTACATCCATTTGATGGACTTTCCAACCGTTCTGAGCTGTTAGGGAAAAGAGTGTCTGAATGGTAGCCCATTTTGTTATGGGGACAAAATTCTCCTCATAATCGACCCCTTCCTTTTGTGCAAAACCTTTTGCGACAACCCTAGCTTTGTGCTTGTCAAGTGAGCCATCAGCTTTATATTTGTTCTTGTAGACCCACTTGCAGCCAATTGGTTTGGTTCCTAATGGAGGATCAACTAGCTTCCAAGTCTCGTTCTTTATGAGGGCATCATACTCCTTTTGCATCACTTCTTTCCATTCATCATGAGAAGAAGCTTCTTTGAAGGAAGTTGGTTCAAAATCTATAGACAATTTCAATTCACAATCATAAGAAACATCCATATCAACAGGTGAATTAGAGTCATCTACATCACCTCCATTTTGCTGGTTTGAATTTCTAGTTCCTGTCTTTCCAACCTCATCGAGATGAACACTTTCAAGTGTCTTTGTCAGCCACTTTGGGGGACCTTTCTTAGATGGCCAGGCTACTCCGTTGATTGAGTTGGGACTGAATCAAGATTGAGTCTCCCAATTCTATCAATCACATCACTTAAAGCATCATATGTTGTTGGAGTTTCATACGGGGGAGAGCGTTCTTCAGAAGAAGATTCCACATGTTGATCTAGTATAGGAATCCCCCATTTAAGATGTGGAATCTGATTATCAAATTCTTGAAATGATTTTGCTTTTGCGAATCTATTCAAGCGATCAAGTTGCCACTCAACAACATTGTCAGTTTTGGATGATTCAAGAAAAATTACATCTCAAGACACAACAAACTTTTTATTTACTTCATCATAGAGACGGTATGCTTTAGAGGTGTTTGAATACCCCATGAAGATACATTTACAACTTCTAGCACCAATTTTGTTTCTATGTACCTTTGGTATCAAGGCATAACACTTGGAACCAAAGACCCTGAGATGCTTTACCAAAGGAACATGTCCATACCACATTTCATATGGAATTTTGTTTCTGATAGCATTAGATGGACATATATTCTTTATATATGTAGCACATAGAATAGCATCAACCCAAAACATTATCTTTACATTTTTGAAGAAGAGCATGGATCGTACCATATTTAAGATTGTCCTATTCATTCTTTGAGCTACACCATTCTATTAGGGATTATAAGGTACAGTTGTTTTATGTTTGATCCCATTTTGGCGAAGATAGTTTTCAAATTCATTTGATGTGTATTCTTTCCGTTATCAGTGCGAATAGACCCAATATGAGATTGTGCGTCATTTTAAATCCATTCATGAAAGTTCTTGAATGTTTGAAAAGCATCAGATATGTTCTTCAATAAATAAACCCAACACATTCTGGTGTAGTCATCAATAAATATCATCATATATTTATTTCCATTTGCAGAAGGAACAGGCATTGGACTACATAAATCTGAATGAATGAGTTCAATTTTTCTATGTGCTCTTGAATGTGAATCATGAAAATACTGTTTTCTATGCTTTCCTAGAATACAAGCATCACATTGCTTAAATTTCCTAGAATTGTAGGCAAACAAGAAACACCATTTTTCTTCAACAAGCAGAGGTTGTCATAGTTCAAATGTCCAAATCTAGCATGCCATAATAAACTTGATGGAAGTGTACCTTCTTCATAATGAGAATTGTATGAGAAATGTTGTGTACGAGCAGAGGTACCTTGCATCTTGATAAGCCTTTCTTCTTCTATTCCCCTCATGACAAGTGAGAGGTCAGATGCTTTTCTTACCTCAAGCCTACCATCAAACATATGAATGGAATGACCTTGCTGGCAGATGTGGACAAAGGATAGCAAGTTTCTCTTGAGCTGTGGGAGATATAGAACATGATGCAGAAGAAAGTCTGGAAGACCAATCAGTTTAAGCATGATTGTGCCAAGCCCTGATGGCTTGATTTTTGATTGGTCTGCAAAGTATACTCCTCCATCAACATTGTTAGTAAATTCTTCAAAAAAATATTTTCTATGAGTCATGTGGCAAGTTTCTCCTGAATCAAGCAACCAATCATTTTTCTAAGAAGCAAGTGAAGCATTAAATAAATCTTCATTTACTCCAATATTATATTGTGCCACAACATAGTGAGCGGATTCAGGTTCTTTACCATCATCTGTATCATCAGTTTTACCTTTCTGTTGGTTTCTTTGTTGCTTAATTTTGGCCCATGGTAACTTGCATGTAGAGGCATCATGTGATCCATTTATTTTGCAGCGTATGCAGTGAAAATCTGCCTTTTCTCCTTGAGAGTGTTCCCCCCCCCCTTTCTCTGAAATATCTTCCTCTTCCTCTTCGACCACCTCTTTCTCTAGAAGAATTTTTAGCAGGATTCTTTTCTTTATGAGCAAGGCACATAGCCTCTTTAGAAGATTCAGGGGATGTCTTCTTTCTAAAAGCTTTCTCTCTTTCAGTAAACTTTTTCACAAGAGAGTCAAAGGTGATATCTTTGAGATTTCCATTTGCTTGCAATGACTCAAGATAATTGGAGTAAGTAGGATAAAGTGCCTTGAGAAAAGCGATAAGAGGGGAATATCCAATTCAACCTTAGTGGATTTTATATCATGCATTATAGTCTTTACTTCAGATGCAAGAGCAAGAGGATCATTATTTTGCAGTTCAAGAGTGAAGAGTTTAATCATGAGTTGAACAACTTCAAGTGCAGAATGTGGGTCATAGAGTTCTTTCGACTTTTGTAAGGCTTCGAAAGCAGTTGAAAATGGTGAAATATGGCGAATCACCTCTTCATTTACAGATGCTGTGATTAGTGCATAAGCTTTGTTGTTCTTGTTTTCCCAAATGATGAGCTCTTTGTCTCATGTAGGCTATTCTGGCTCTTTGTCTCCATCTCCAACACACACTCCTTTCCACAACTCATTGAGAATGAGCGTGTGTTTTATCATCCGGGACCACTCAGGATATTTCTCTTCTCTAGTGAGAACTATTCCCACGATGGATATGATTGAATGCATACAGTAACAAAAAAAATTGCTCCAAAACTTTTACTCTTAATGGGAAAAAAAATATAGTTCTGATATGACTAGATAGCAAACTCAACTTGACAACAAATATCAATACCCAAGACATATATATCAGCACTATTTAAAATATATATCGGTTTCTTTTTACATTGATCACCCAATGCAACCCTTCAAAAAATTTTAACACACAGTGGCAATTTTAAAACATGCACAAAATCAGGGCTCAACTCACTTCATAGGACAGCACTTCATAGGTAGCGTACTCAACTCACAAAAATCAGGGCTCAAATCACATCATAAGACAGCGCTTCATCAAAGTGGTGTCGCATACCAAAATAGTTCAATATTCAATGCATACCATGTGCATTCAACGCATGGCTCAAATCAACTTACATACGCATTTAACATATGCCATGAACAGCGTTCAACATATGTTATTAATCATATTTTACATACCATGAATCAGCATACCAAAACAACATTAATACAATTCCAAACTGCATGAAGATGCTAGCCAACCATTCACAATTCCATGCCAGCATTAATATAATACCAAAAAATTCAACACATTGGATACCATGCAACAGGAATGTCAATGTAAATACCATGATAGCAAGTCAGACTAGTTTTACAATGAAATCACCATATCAACATATCTTTTTATGTACAATCAATTTAAAATAAAAAATCATACCGAGCTTTGCCCGGTAAAATCACCATATCAGCGTAAATTTTCATGTACTATCGATTTAAAATAAAAATTGTCTCCAGACGCCTGGCCTCCTTGTAATCAAATGAGCATCCATGCTTGTCCGAATATCGGTGCAAAAAACATAACCGCACTCACACTTGAAACCCGTCAATCCCACACGCATCCTGCAAGATTGGCATCGGTTCAGAGTCCTCGCTGGCTCTTCGGAAGACACAGAATTCCCATCATTTGAGGATGAGTCAACAACTCCAGCAAGGTTTCGAAACAAAGGGCAGAATGGTCTGTTCAGCGTAGAGAAACAAAGGGCGTATTGGTTCGTTCAGTGCAGAGAAACAAAGGGCAGATTCTAAAAGTAATGCCTTCAAACTTTATGATGTTACTTATTCCAACTTGTTCAGAAGAGAAATAGGGCATTAACCACTCGAAGATATGATAAGAAAATTGAGTAACCATACTTCTGCATGGCTAATCTTACGGTGGAATTTTTTCTTTTTCTTGGTTATGTGTTAGATAGAGGCAGCGATTGTGCATTAGACAGTGGCAGCAATTATGCGTTAGATAGTGGAAAAGATTGTGGAGGGGAAAAATAGCACAGTAGACAGTGGACAGAGAGCAGTATGCAGAAGGGAGTTACAACTATTTTTGGGAGCTGGCTATGATACCATGTCAGACCAGGCAGTAACTCCTCAAAGAAAAATTGATTCGTATATTTTATTCCTTTAGGTTGGTCTTCATTATATACATGAGGGAGAGACTGTTCACTTCATCTCCCAATGACTGTTCATATTACTTATTTATTTATTTACATTATATTCACCCAATCCTGATGGTTAGGTGTCAACACATATAAAGGATAAAATGTGTGTTAGCAATCAGATCTAGCCTATCCATTATCAGATCACATAATCATTATGATCCTGATCCATCATTAGATCTCATCCATCATCAAGCACTCAGGTGCATACTTAGTCTAGATCAAGCAAAGCATAAGAAACCCATAACATGCATATTTTCTTTTTATTTAACACTTCATAAGATATTCATTACTTGTGCGCTTATCCCTTTGATCTTCTCCTCCTTATATACTTAGATCATTTGTCAATACCTCGGACTAAAATCTTAGACCAATATGTCGGACAAAAAACATCAGACCAAAACCTTGAACCAATACCTCAGACCAATACCTCGAACCAAAAACCTCGGACCAAAATCTCGGACCAATACCTCAAACCAAAACCTTGATTTTCCATCCCATACGTTCTTTTCCTTCTGTGAGAGTGCATGCATACATATACGCTTCTTCTATTCTGTGAGCCCGCGTGTATATGCTACTTGGACAAGGTGAACCAGTGTATACTTATTAAACCATTCTCTTTCTTTAATTTCTTGATTATTATCTGTAGTCCTTTTCTCCTTCATCCTATTATTTTGTACCATTACTTTGTTCCCTCGGAATAGACCTGTTATAATGCGATTTTCCATATTACTTCTGAAATGATTCCTTTGAACTACCCTGCATTTTGTCACATTTGTAAACACAACTGCCATTCATTTTGTCACATCTGATATCTCTCAAGTAGATTCATCTAGTTACCATATACAAGTAGGTTGTTCTACTACAAGTGGGTTGCCATCAAGTACAACACATGCATCATAATGCCAAAAGTCACAACAAGTCAAACTAGCATCTTTGACCAAATCATCATGTATAAACATATCACATCTGATTATCTTAAAAAACCACCATCATAGATCAAAATCATAAATCTCATGTAACCATCATAAACTAGATTCATAGATCACATGTAATCATCATAGACTAGAATCATAAATCACATGCATAATAAAACTGAAATAAAATATTGATACTTATCCTTCAATCAATCCTTAGCTTCTACCTTTGTCCTTATTTCATATGTACTCTGGATTGATTTCCACACCCAACAAACACCCAATGTCTTCTCCTCAACCATGTGCACATACACATAGTGTGCATCACCCGTATACAACCACACACAACATACAACATCATGCAATACATGCACCTACACCTGACATACAACACATACACCTACACCTAGTGTACAACACAACACAATACATATTCTTACATCCTGTGTACACCACAACACAATACATACACCTACACCCGATGTACAACACAATACATATACATACACAGAGTACAACACAATGAATATAGATGTCATGATACCACAACTACACAATGCACATACATAGTACCGCATGCCCGCAACACAATATGTACGACATGCACAAAATACCACATGTATAACATGTACACAATGCCACTTGTACACAGCACAACCTACACAACATGTACACAACATCACATGTACACAGCACCACCTGCACAACGTGTACACAACCCCACATGTACATCGCATCACCTGTATAATGTGTACACAATACCACATGTACATAGCACCACAGACACGACATGTACACCACACCACATGTACACAGCGTCACATGCATGATATGCACACAGCACCACATCTACAATATGTACACAACACCACATGTACAATCATGCACATAACATTATATGTACAACATGCACACAACATCATATGTACATCACACTGCATATACAACATGTACATAGCATCATATGTACACATCACCACATATCCAAAATGTTCACAACACCATATGCACACAACACCACATACCCAACATGTGGACTACAAAACACCATATATCGAACATGTACATAGCACCATTTATACCCAGCACTACATATGTAATATACACACAACACCATATATAAAATAGGAATACAACATCATATGTACACAATACTAAATATACAACATTACACATCACCATAGGTATAATCACTGAATATACAACATGCCCAACATATACACAACAATAGCACTGCACATCCAAAACCATACTTCCTCTACCAGGAACCTAGCTTCCAGTGTCTCTCCACCATCACATGCTTATCCTACCATGCCGCAAAGAACATTTTTTTCATTCTATTGATGTATCCTTCAGCATTACCTATCATAGCATAAACATAGGCATAATACATCCATATAGTATCAATTCATATCCACATGATACTAACCCCATAATTTGTCATGACTACTCTTCCCACTTGATTCCTTATAAACCAGGAACCTCTTCATGCCATTCACTTGCATAAGCAATCATTCCTCCACAAGAATGATCCCTGGTGACCCTATCAGACAAACCACATGCATACATACATGTATACATATAAAAATCAACAAAAACAATCATGTTCCCTGATGACCTTGTTAGATAACAATGTACATACACGCATATATGCATATAAACATTAGCATAAAGAAATCATGATCGCAACATAATTACTAGATATCATAAGGCTAAGGTTAAGAGAACCTCCCTTATTCATCACAACATGCACAATAGTGAGAACAATAGTTCCCAACAAAACCAAGACATCTGAACCCTCAAATCCATTTACTTTACACTTTATGTTACCTTTCTCATGAGTGTCCTATCACCGTACGTTTACCTCAATGTACCCAACCAATCCAACTAGTTTTCATATGCTTGCCTTCAGCTACTGTTATACATGCAATTAGCTTCATCCTTGCCTTAAATCACCTGTTGGGTACCACACAACTCTCATCAAACTCCATGAACTTTCCTCTTTCCCAAACCAATTTCCAAGACTCAAAACATAAAACGAAAGACAAGAAGCAAACAAGAAGAAAATCATGAAAACCAATAACAATACCACACTGCAAGCAAAGTGGCATGATGATGTACTAGACATAACAAAACTGCAAATAAAGTGCAAGCAAATGACAAGGTGTCGAAAGCACAAGACTCTCAATAGACACCATGACTCAATCCTCATGGGTTCCCAATGCTTCCAAGGGAAAGCTCAGCCTGACCCTTCTTAAAGATTCCATGGAAATTTCTTTTCCATGCAATTATATGTGTCATATTGCCATAACACATAACTGCCAGTGCATAAAAAATGTAACAATATACCAATTATCTTACCTTGTTGTGCCAATCACATTTCCTTGTAACTAAACACACATGTCAGCCACATGTTCCAAAGATCAAGACAACATATCTACTAATTTGAAATCAAACTTTACCAAGACTAATAATCATGTGATAATCCATAGTCAATTCGTAGTCATTAGACATAATGCTACAACTATCACCTACCTACACTCAAGTACATATTAGCTATCTCAATACATATGTGTGAGTAAAACTATCTTAAAACAATATCATTCCTTCAAGCAATCTTACATACACATAGTCATATTATGAAATTAATCAAACATTCAACCATCTTGCAAACATGCCATGTTAAATACATCAACTATATGACATAATCAAACACTCAAACCTCAAATAGATGACATATTCAAACTAATACATGAATTTCATAACCCTAACCATCAAGTTACTAGCATATAACCACAACAAGTTATATATCATGCTCATAAACAAAATAGAACCTAATCATCAAGCTAAATATCATATAACAACAGCAAGTTAACCTATAACATACACATCAGTGACATATAACATAATCATAAAGTTAACTATCATAAAACAACAATAGCAATGCATACAACCATAGGTTACTATCATTCATGACTGTCCGACACGTGCATATGACTACACTAATCAACTAGAATTTACCATACATGCAACCATAATAATAATAAGATGACAAGCATATTAGTAACCCTAATTCTTATAACAAAAATAACCAAAATACCTACATGCGCACCATACAAACCTATATGATGATCTGCTCTTAACCCAAAGTCTAATGTTGCAACCTCATTTTGATGATCTAGATCTCCTGTTCTATCTCAGCAACCACATTAGCATCATAACATACCAATAGCATCATGATGACCTAATTGCATACAATGACCTCATGCATAACCACCTTCACCATGAAAATGAATGCATAACAATAGATAGACACTTACATGCATAAAAAATGCATATACAACCATACACTCATGATGACATATTCCACAACAACACCATCAACCTTCACATGGTGACATCACTACCATCATGATCAACACAATGCAAATGTAACAAGCACATGGACTATAAGCATAAGGAACACATATGCAACCGACATGAATGCATGACTAACACACCACCCATCCAGTTCGAGGCATGAACCATGCTCTGATACCACTCTGTGGTATTAGATATCACCCATAAAGAATGGAAACCAGACACCACCCAAAGAGAATGAAACTCTCTTTGATACCACTCTGTGGTATCGTATATGACCTAAAGAGAGCACAACCCACACTTTGTAACACCCTCTTCCCACATCTACCCACGTAAACAGCCAATTGGGGTGAACATGTGATGATAAGTTACTATGATATGATTTGATTCCCTATGTGTCAATTAAGGAAGTGGAACCGGTAGAATACGTCACAGAAACCTTCCACATCAGCAACATAACTCCTAGGAGCTATCCCAACCACTCAGGTAACTAGCCCCTAAGACCAACTGAAGTTTTAATGCATCAAACCCCTCGACACTCCCTTGATATGGACTAGGTTGAGTCTAGTAGGTTCCAGACACTCCCACAACAAGCGAAAGGGAGCATTCAGGGACTTTTTTCCCTAGTACTATACTTGCGACTCTGAGATTTGTGCCACTTTTCAAGCCTAGAGCTCAGGTCACTGCCTAGAACTGGATGACACCTTCAAAAATGAAATTTCACAACGAAAAAAATATACATATGCAAAAACATCAAGAAGGACTAGATTGGACCCCTACTATCCATGACAGAAATTTCGTCAAACATGTAAAACATGAAAGCTACATGTCTTAATAGCATAATTGACAATAAGGGTCTCATAATTATCTGAGAATCGCTAAGAAGCATTGATGCCTCAACACATTATCTGTAATTTCATCTATAAGGAAATAGATACATTGTCCATTCATTTACAAGTAAAAACATGATGAGAGCCATACATAGCCACTGTCATAATACATGTTCATAACCAACATAATAACAACATGAATACCAAGGAAACAACAACCATATAATCCAC
The DNA here is from genome assembly GCA_000404065.3 of Pinus taeda. Classification (NCBI taxonomy): domain Eukaryota; kingdom Viridiplantae; phylum Streptophyta; class Pinopsida; order Pinales; family Pinaceae; genus Pinus; species Pinus taeda. The sequence goes on from APFE030635309.1 coordinate 98,862, forward strand.
ATATAAACCAATATAATACTCATGAACTAACAAGGAGAAATAACCTCTTACTAATGGTGCAAAGGCCAACCAGGTTTGGGACTTCCACGAACCACCCGGCCATAGACATGGCTAAGCCAAATCTCTCTTCATCCAGTCACGCCCTGTTGTCTAGGAAATCCTCTCAATGGATAGAGATGATCCCTCTAGCCTAATGAGTGGGACTAGCAACCTACGTGACAATCTATTGGACACTTTCCTTAGTTACAATTGAAATAAGAGACAAATGAGATGGCCTACCTTGTTTTGGTGATATCACGTCCTCCTCTGTTGAAGACCTTGAATCACTTACGTCACGAGTTCAGTCTCACTGCTCACAAAATTTAAAAACTTGAACAAGAGATCAAGACACAACAAAGCATGAAAATACAAATATCATAATCAAAAGTAACATACTTAACAAATCAAGGAGCGTTAAGATAAATGATACATAAGCATACACATTTATGAAAAATGAACCAACAGTTGTATATTAATAGAATAAAGGAGGAAGCATACAACCAAGCCTTCATGTCAATAGGCTCTCCTTGAATGAATGTCCAAGTACAAGCTTAATCTCACCAATCACTCCTCCTCCAAGCCAAATGAGTAGCATGTAGGCACAATCCTACCATAAGGGTGCAAATAGACAAAGACCAACCCTTTGGGAATGGGAAGAGATGAACATATAGGCAGGGAAAGGGAGTTATGATCTCTCCAAAGATAGGAGTAGGCCCTTATCTCAAGGAGGTATCTCATAGGGATAAGACGAAAAGGCCAAGCTAAGAGAATTCGACCTCATCCACACCAAACAACCTCCAACTCATCGCTCTGGAAGCTTCTATATCACAAAGCTTCTCATCCTCTTTTAGAAAATTGCCTTTTATGGATCATCGCAGTTATACAAGAAAACAGATTGATGGAATCGCAGGGCTAGTATAGTGCAATAGGCAACCATTGCGGTTTTCAGTGTCATAAGAGCGATGATTCTCAAATTAGGGTTTTAGAGCCATTTCCTTCAAGGGAAGCTCAAGGTATTTTCCAATCAATGTCTTAGGGAGGATCTGAGCTACATATCTGAATGAGTACACTACATGATGGTCATGTTTTGAGCACTTCGAGGTATGTCACAGGGAAGTGCGGGAGGTGTGACAAAATACTATGTAATAGATGCCCCCTAAAGCATGAAGGCGGAACAGGGAGTGATGTTTGAGATTCTTTATGAGCTTTTGCAAGGACAAGAAAAAACATTGTTAGGCGACCTACAAATCAAGGATGCATATACATATACATATCTAATATCAAACATGAATCCACAGTATGGATGCAACCATCCGGATAAGAAGGACTATATGAAAGGATCCATGGCATGGGCGTAGCCATCCAAATGAGAAGGATCATCTGTAAATATAATATCCAAGGTATGGACATAGCCATCTGATATAGAAGGATCATCATAAATATAAAGTCCCACTGTATGGTCACAACCATCTGTATAGCAGAAACATGTGTACAATCATGAATAACACATAACTCCACGCAACCTAAGTCATATCAGATAAGACACGGGGTCTTTTTCTCCATCTCAACGCAATCAACGTACGAATTCTAACATGCAAATGAATGTGTCAAAGTCGAACATGCTATAAAACCACCTAATTACTGGCTAATGATGTGGATCGTTAACAGGCATGAGAGAAACCACCAATAATGGCTCTCAAGGTACGATGGTACAATCCATGAATATGAAAATGAAGTTGAAATCGAACACTTGTAGAATCATTCGATCGAAGGCCAATTATAAAAAACTATCATCGGATGTGAAGAGTTTGCCATTAAGGTGTGCAAATTCTAAGGCACTAAAAGGGATTTTCTAAGTCATCTTCCCGGATAATGAGCTGAAGTCAATAGGAAGTGACCCGTCGAAGGAGGGCCATGATGATTCCCCCATCATTGACATGAAACAAGGAATAAAGTGGAATGAAATGAATGAGATCCAAGACTATAACAATGGTTCAGACAATGTATAGGTAATAGACTGCGAATAGGACTTCTCTTGAACATTGGCAACACGACTCTAGAGTGTGGCAACATTTGACTCAACATAGCACTAAAGGTCATGATGATGAAGTGGAATAGTTAGATGAGAGATAAAAATGAATCATCCAAACCCGGGAGGACAAGTCACTGAGTGAGGATATCCCAAACTCGGCACGAGAAGCAGAAGAGTGCCATGTTCAAGAGAGACATGTTGTCTATCTTGAACCTGAAAAGGTAGAAAACAATATTCGAGAGAACCTCTTGACCATGTCTACCAAGGTGTACCTTTTTTGTAAATAGTCAATCTCAGCCCGAAAAACGGGTAAACATATACTGAGACGATGTCAATTCATTTAATTTAATGAGTTTGAAAAGACAAGTACTCGACGATCTTTTCATTTTTTGAGAGTCAAAAAATATCTGAAAGATGACTCCTCCTGGAGGAATGAGTGGTATAAAAAGGATAGCAACTAGTTCCAGTGATGATGGAACTGCTCAAACATGTAAAGATCAAGAGGCTAACTAATAAGACCACTCATCGTAGATGTTCCTCAGGCAAGGGTAAAACAACCAAGTAAAAGCATATGATCGGCCAAAGAGATGGTGATGATGGAATGAAAACCAAGGCTCATCTGGCAAAAATTGACTGATAAAAACAGCAATCGCGAGATGTAAAGTGGGAATGGTTTCCTTTTTACACAAGTTTGAAACATGAGAAACTATGCTTGATTATAATTGAAGGTGGTTTCATTTTTTCACAAGCTTGTAATAGAAACAAACTTTTCTTAGGTTTGGTTTCATTTTTACAAAAGCTAGAAAGAAAGATAAACTATGCTTGAGATAAGTTTTCATGCCCCCAACATAAAGAATCAAGTCGAGGAACATGCCCCCCAAGCTTCATTTCAGTCACCTAAGTGGATGTAATGAATGTTCACTTATGAGATCAAGTGAAAGACTCGATTAGGATTTTACAAAATCTAATCAAAGACTCAAATTCGAGGGGGATTTCTTTGATTTTTTAACAAGCTCAACACAAGTAAAGGAACTATGCTCATGGGATCTATTTCATTTTTTAGTGAGGTTAACATAGTAAAAGAACTATCATCATATCCTTTGTTTCATTTTTTAAGGAGCTTGACACAAGACAAGGAACTATGCTCCATGGTCCTTGTTTCATTTTTTAACAAGCTTGACACAAGACAAGGAATTTTTCTCCATGGTCCTTGTTTCATTTTTTAACAAGCTTCACACAAGACAAGGAACTCTTCTCCAAGACCCTTTATCACAACCGAAAAGAGGCCATGGCTTCCAAGAGGTTCTCATCATATGGGAGAGCAACACTCTGTAAGGGATACATGTCCAGGGATCCAAATGAAAAATCAGGCTCCAATACCCCCAGTACATGATGTACTAGATCACCTACTAGATCATTATTAAATGTGGACACGGAACAAGTGGCCACATAATTAACCTGTGGCAGGGGTGATACTACTTGCATATAATAACCACTGAGGGATGATGGTTTATTTAGATTTGTTTTAGGACCAATGAACATAAGTTGATCAATGATCACAATGCTTCCTTCATTCGGGAAACACATCACTCGAAAGAGGGAGGAAAAAAGAGCTCCCATGACATAAACATAGTCACAGCCAAGGAGTAGATTAAAATATAAAAGGCCTTGGAAAAGAATCACAGCTATATAGATATTCTTTCCTCCCAAAGTAATAGGAAACTTAGGAAGGATCCCTAACGGTTGATCAGTTCCTCTGTTAAAAGCTAACAGATTCTGGCTAACAAGGACAAGCTGCAGAGAACCTAAATCTTGCCAAGTAGTTCAGGATAGAATGATAGCAGATGCTCCCTCATATATGATTGTGCTAGGTATGGCCATATGGTAAGCTTGTACTGTAAACTAGAAAGGCACATAAGACAGAAGGCAATATCCTTCCAGTCAACTCCAATCAAAAGAAGTGACTAAACTACTCGAAGGGGGTGTCATAGGAACATGATAACTACCCTCTTTCTCTATGGGAACTAGATAACTACTCTCATGCACCTTGGGAATAGGAGTATTTCCCTCCAGTTCATTTGAAACTAAAGAAACCATAAGAACCTGAGCAATCTGAGGTTCACTCTCTACCAAAAAGGTATAGTTAACTGAAGGCGGAACCAAGTCTACCATTTTCTTGGACAATGGTTGGTCGAGAACAAACTCATGAGACTCACTTTCAAACAGAGTGGGGTTGACTAAAGATGACTTTTGATCAATCATTTGATCAACTAGTAAAGGATCTGGGGAAAGCTTTTGATACCCAGTCAAAAGACGAGGTTGAGTAGTTGTAAGGTTTTCCAATTCTTTGGAAGATTCATCCATAAGAGGACAAAGGTGAATGGGTTGATTACCTTCACACAACTTACAAGGAAATTTGACTTTTCCCTTTTTCCCATGAGCTTTATTGTTACTACTTGAGGGTTTGTCACTAGCATGATCACCAGAGGCTAATGACAAAGGTCGATGTGAATCTATAGACCACACTTCTAAGACATTGGGAATACTAGGACAATTCCGAAGAAGGTGGTCTCCCCTACATAACATGCAAGGGAATTTTACTTTTTGGGGATGGTTGGAGTATTTTTCTACATCAGTTACATCCGTAGAAATAACTACTTGGTTGCCCCCTTGCATATTTTGCTTCTTCTTCTTCTTCTTCTTAGCTTCCTGGTTACTAGAATCGATACTTTCACCAAGCGAAGAGGAAGAAAAAGGTGAAGAAATAGACAAAGAAGGTGAGGGGTCAACTTTAGGATCAACATGATGTTGTTGTTGTTTAGGTGGGGGGGAACTCAGTTGAAAATTAGTAAGGACACTCGGAACCACCGATGTCAAAAACAACAAAACTGGTAGACCAATGGTAAATCCAAGAAGGGACAACATTGTCATATAAGGAGCACCAACATTTCCAAAAGAAGGAAAAGGACTAGGATTAGCATCAGAGGGGTTTCCTTGACTAGTAGATTCAGGAAATGTCACCAACAGTATCAACCAAATATCTACTAATGAGTATTTCCACAAGAAGGATGTTGTTCTGCAGTCAATAAATTTATTTTAGAACTTCAACAAAAATAAATCAAAAAGGGGTAATCTAGGCAAAAGGGTTTACCAAGTATTTGTGAACCACAATATACACCTTAGTTGAAACCAAGGACTTAACGTACAACATCTAATCTCCCTGAATGTTTTGTTTGGTGTATCACATTTACAAGGCAGCTAACTCGATTACTTGTGGCTAAAGGATAGTAACCTAATGGGGTCTCCCAATATATACGTGACGGTATAGGGAGCACAAGTCTATGTTAGCACTATCTAATGTAGAACCATTCAATGAGAGCATCCCTATATAATTATCATATTGAAGTTCCTCCTATATACCTGAATGTACTGGAGAACCTTCTATATACTTCCATACTGGTACGGGATTTCACCCCCGGGATACACTGTAGGAAGTTAACGACATATACTATGTCTAAAGACGTCGGAACACGTCTCTAACCTAGACCTATAGATATTTGTGTTAAGTTCCAAATTCTCCTTAGGTTAATTGAGGTAAGTTTTAATGTTTATCTTCAATTATGTTTCAGTTTTAAGACTCAAAAGGATGTCACCTGCACACCTATGATGCAACAACATGAGAAAAGGAAAACTTTTTGTTTTAATGAAAGATAGACTAATCAAGGGAAGAAATTTCAAACAATAATTCATGCAAAAATTCCTTCCACAAACTTTCATTTTTGTCTTCCAAATGCAATGCCAAAAGTAAAAATGATTCTGACTTTTCACTATCCTAAATGCAACTTTTCGAAAGCAAAATGATTTTGAATTTACTAAGATGCATTTATATGAATTATGATTTTCTTTTCGTTTTGAATGATTTGATGCACCTAATACAGTTTTTAGCTTTCAATCACTAATAAATGTGATCTATTTTCAATGATGAATCTCAAAAAATAACTTTTCAATGCAACTAATCTAATGCTTTTTCAGGCCAAAAAAAAAAAGAGTAAATTTTGAAATACAAGCTAAAACAAATGCAAAATGATATTTCCAATGATTTCTACAGAAAACAACACTCAATCAATCAGCAAAACAAACATCTCAACTATACCAACAAGCAGCAAGTGGTGAGCAATTGACTAGAAACCCTAGAACTCAATCAGATTTCACTTCAAATCCAACGAGACAAATTTTGCAAATTAATCAAAAAGTGACAAATCCAAGCATACAGGATACGAAAAGACCTTAGGGGCCAAGACACACAGGATTATAAGGAAGAAACCTTAAAAATTTTCACATTCAAGGATCATCACTACTTCATATACCCAAACCCATGATGATTGTTTTATCATCGCCACTTTCCATAGCCAACCCTGCTATGGTGATGGTAGAGGTCATCAGCACTACTTAGTATAGCAAAAGTACTAATGATTTTAGCACGACCAAAAAGTGAATAAAAAATTTTCCATCGTGATTGTAAGGGTAAAAACTCATGGTGTCGTCGCAACTATGAGATCTAAACCTACAGTGGGCGAGGAATATGGGAAAAAACAAAAAATATTCCAAGAAACAATCTAGAATTATCACTCTAAGGCAGTGATCAGTGATGGTATAAATCTATATTGATGCAGACAAGCCGAAAAATCGACGGTTGTTGTAACTAGTCAAAGGATCTTATTGAAGGAATGGATGGAAAGGGTTACATCTATCCCCAATGAAGTCACCATTTGTTGTCTAGGAAATCCTCTCTACGGACAGAGAAAATCCCTCTAGACCAATGAGTGGGACAACCAACCTACGTGACAATCTACTGGACACTTTCCGAAGTTATAATTGAATTAAGAGACGAAGAAGATGGCCTACCTCGTTCTGATGCTATCACGTTCTCCTCTATTGAATACCTTTTATCACTTGCGTCATGGGCTCGTTCTTGCTGCTCACAGTGTTTAAACACCTGCACAAGAGATCAAGACACAACAAAGAATGAAAATACAAATAGCATAACCAAAAGTAACCTACTTAACATATCAAGGAGCGTTAAGATAAATAATACATAAGCATACACATTTATGGAAAATGACCTAGCATTTGTATATTAATAGAATAAAGGAGGAAGCATACAACCAAGCCTTGATGTTAATAGGATCTCCTTGAATGAATCTCCAAGTACAAGCTTAATATCTCCAAGCCAAATGAGTAGCATGTAGGCACAATCTTAACATAAGGGTGAAAATAGACAAATACCAACCCTTTGGGAATTGGAAATGATGAATATATAGGCAAGGAAGGGGAGTTAGGATCTCTCCAAAGATAGGAGTAGGCTCTCATCTCAAGGAGGTAGCTCATACGGATAAGACCAAAAGGCCAAGTTGAGAGAATTCGGCCTCATCCAGACTAAACAACCTACAACTCGTTGCTTTGGAAGCTTCTAGGTCACGAAGTTTCTCATCCTCTTTTGGAAAATTGCCTTTTAGGGATCATCGCGGGTATACAGGAAAACTGAGCGATGGCATCTGAGGCTAGTATAGTGCAATAGGCAACCATCGCAGTTTTCAGTATCATAAGAGCGATGATTCTCAAATTAGGGTTTTAGAGACATTTCCTTCAGGGGAAGCTCAAGGCATTTTCCAACCAATGTTTTAGGGAGGATCCGAGTTGCATATCTAAAAGAGTGCACTACATGATGGTCATGTTTCGGGCACTTTGGGGTATGTCATAGGGAAGTGCGGGAGGTGTGACAAAATATTGTGTAACAACCCCATGCCATATTCCAAGCATGAATGTGGGATCTCATGCAACATTCGATCAAAACTTAACCAGGGCTTCCAAAGGCCAAACCACCTCAACCCATCAAACCGTGATTCCACCTCATGTTTTGGCATCAAAAACCATCTCCAAATCGGTCTCTACCCAATATGTCTAGGACTTCAGAGTGTATGTTCCAACCTAGCTTACATGACTAGTAACTCAACCCACGGTTGTTGTCGAGCTCCAGAGTGTTTGTCCAACCAAGACTTTACGACTAGTAACTCAACCCACAGTTGTTTTCGAGCTCCAATTCATTTTTCCAACCAAGGTTCTTGGACTAATTACTTAACCCAATTTTTTATAGAGCTCCAAAGTGTTTTTCCATGTAACACCCTCCTCCCACATCCACTCAAGTAACCATACCAACCGGGGTAAACATGAGATGAGAGGCTACTATGACTAGATTCGAACACCTATGTGACCTTAATGAAGTGGAATCGACAAAACATCACATAGAATCATCCAACATCATCAACAAAACCCTCAGGAGCTGAACCCCACTGTTGTTATAGATCTCTTACACCATAGCTTCTCTCACGCTATGGGAAAGGGAGCGACCAACAACCTAAGGTTACTCTCACATGCTTGCCTGCTACCGAACAGAGACCAAATTTGCCAGTTTTGTGCCAAGTAACCCCGGGATTTAAGCCACTTTTTAAAGCCTAGAGCCCAAGCCACTCCCCAAAATGGAGTGATAGCTTAAAAACATTAAACATATAGGTAAACAATGATACAAAAGCAATAATCTAAACAAGATCATAATTAGACCCCTACTAGCCATGCCAAGAATTTCGTTAAACATATCATCAACATGTAACCTACAAATGTAAACGACAAAATTAAGTGTAGGGATCTCATAATTATCTAAGAATCACTATGAACCATTGTTCCCTCGTGTCATTTGTTGCATTATTATCTATTAGGCCATAGATACACTATCCATTCATTTACAAGTAAAAACATGTTGAGATCCATACATAATTGTTGTCATAAAATATACATATAACCAACATAATAAGAACATAATTACCATAAACATATCATCCATCAAAATCCACATATAAATCAATACATTTGGGCATGGAAATCAAGGGAATGAATTTCTTATTAATGAATGCAATAACCAAAGATGGGACTACCATGTTCCACCTGTCCATAGAATGGTTGAGCCAAATCCCTCTTCAGCCATTCACCCTATGTCATATTCAAAGCCTAAATGTGGGACTCAAACCAAAAGAACCAACCAGGGCATACCGAGTCTAAACCACCTCACCCTCATCAATAGAAAGTAGGATTTACCGTAATCCATACTAGATCACTAAGCCAACACAATGAACACTTCATAATAGAATTTATCCTAATCTCCACCCGATCACTAGGCCAAACAAGCATGGATGCCACTAGATTTCTCCACCTACATCGTGAGGAATTTTCCTATCTCCTAGTTATTGGATTGATGGGCCCTAGCATAGATTCAGGGTTAAGCAGCCAAGCAAATCACTACACTACTGCCCCTTTCGGTATCAATCCGCAGAGTGCAGACTGGAGCCTCACCCAAAGTAGTATGGGGGAATGCAGGAACCAAATTTCTACACCTAGAGATGGTTGTGATGTCGATTATTTTCCATAAACTTCCTTTGTGTAGATCGATAAGCCCTTTAGGGCCTATCAGAGTACTTCTCTTATTCTTATTCGAAGCCTCCACAATATTCTTCGATCATCCTTTGCTGGCCCTAAATAGATAGATCAGGCACTTACATGCCTCTGTAATTATTCTTACTTTTGCATCTACCTAGATTCGCTTAAGTATTGGTTACTTTAACATGCATTATGGTTATCTTCGCATAAATAGATATTCCTACTTGTTTTCATATGACAAAGTAAAATGAATAGATTCATGCATCAAGATAGCATTACTTCATACTCTAGCATTCAACATAACATAATCACAACATTCATAATAGAAGTAAAATAACGTATACACAGATAATTACAGAATATTCCTCTTTATTGATAATCCAAATTTCCAGTATAGACTCTGACTACCCTGTGCACACAGTTGTAGGGGTCCACGCACTCAGCTGCGGACTTATACCCTAGGCCTCTACGCACTCAGCTACAAAGCCTCTTCCTACGCTAAGAATCTTCACTCTTAGCTCTCACAGAACCATGCATAACCCATAACAAGTCTCAACTCCACTAAATTGCCTTAGACTCTTCTAGGACTCCCTTTTTATACAATCCCATGGCCCGCGGACCATGGGTAGATCTCTAACGCTGACATGACTTATACAAAAGAAGGGCATAAAACCCTTAGTAACTCTTTACATCTTCGTGCTCCACAGCCACAAAATGCAAAGACTTCACATTCTTTACACAAAACTTGGGCCTTTAGCCCCAAAACTTGGGCTTTTAACCACAAAATTAACCCCAAGGGACCCATTCCCAACAGGCCCCCAACACAAATCTGGTGACTCGGGGTTAAGTCACTCCACTCATGCGGAGATCCTATCGTGAAGACCTCCCAGCTCCACTTGTACCACTGGGACTTCGATAGTGCATTTTGTTACCACCTGCTTCATCTGCTTGACCAGCTGCTCCATCATTGGTCCTACGCCATCTACCTGTACCTTCTACTGTGTTTCCTATAGACTAGCCAATTTTCCTTCAATGGTGGCCATGAGCACATATGCTTCATCTAGCCAAGGCTTCAATCGAGCCTTCAATAATGCTTCCCTGTGTTGTGATGCATCCACCTACTCTTTCAGTGCCTTTGCTTCCTACAACTTTTCTAGCCTTTGGGTAATGGCGACGGTGCACGCCATCATTTTAACCTCGTCATATCACTGCTGCAGATCCCACGCCTCTGTTTCCAACCTCTACACATTGGGATCCTCTTGTAAGCCGGTGACTACTTCAAGCGACTTCTCGAAGAGTGCAATGCAATATTTTACTGTGCTATCTATTGCTACAATGACATCCCTAACACATGCCTCACGTTGCTCTCTAACTTCAAGCGAAGTCGAATTCTGGACCTTCAACGCAAGTTCTGCAATCTTAAGGTTCAATTGAAACTAAACCATTTCCACTTGTATCCTCGCTTCGCGCACTCCAGCAGCAAGCTTCCGAATTCGCACATCCAATAGCTCATCTTCGAGAATGTCCAGTCCTGGGATAGTCTTGCATGCCTCATCTACTATCTTGGCAATGCGCTCATTCTTTTCTGCGATGGCCTTAAAGAGATCAATAGCAGAGTTCTTCTATGTAGCCATCTGAGCATTATTCACCCTCTACTCACTAATAACATGTAGTGTGCACTGTTCACGGGCCCGTAGTTCCGCGATCACACCATCCTACAAAGTGTGAAGGGCCTCACTTGGAAGCGTGGCCAAGTTGAGTCCAAACCCCTTGAGGGTGCTGACAGTGGCCTTGTCATCTTCGATTTCCACAGTCAACGCTCCATTCGACAGTGCCATTTCCTAGGGATCAAGTGTGCACACCATCCCTTCTGCTTCTAAGGTTCCAAGCACCAAACTAGGTGACATCGCACTATTCCATCCCACACTAGTTTGTACCTACGACGCCTGGATCTGTAGCTTGCGTAGACCCATCTTAATGGCACCCAAGGCTTGTTTCTATTGCTGCTCGAACTGCTACAATAGTTCCACAGTCGCATCCCTCACCACATCACCAATGTTGTTCAAATCACCTTCATTCAAGGTGATTGGGTCGAGGGAAGTCTTGTTAGCCCTAGACTTCTTCCGCAACCCTACTTTCTCCTATTCCCTGGTGCGCTTAATCTGTAACAGAGTAGTTTCCAGGTCTGTCCCTCCCTGCTCTGATTGTTGTTCATCCTCCTCTGTCTCTGAGGAAGGAAACTTCTGGCTCCTGTCAAAGCCATGCTCCTCCTCTTCTTCCTATCCTCCTGTTTTCTTTGTGAAAGTGCGCTCCGCCTTGGTTTTATCCTTAGCCTCCTCCTCCCTTTTCTCGGCAAATTGTTCCATCTTTACCCTAGCCCCTTCCTTTTTGTGCTTCATTATAGACTTGCTAGACCCAGTTGTCAAGTCCGAAGCAGTGCGCCAATCTGTCAGCTAGTAGTCGAGGACCACCATGGTCCTGTGATCGCATCATCTTGTGGATAGATATGGAAGGTCATACCACTTTTGTTCAGGATCCTTCCATGCATGCATGGAGACATGGTGGAAGTCTGCCTTGAACTCCACATACTCTTTTAGCTAATTATAAACTATCGGCAAAAATCGCAGCTTACGGTTGATGGTCATGTAAATACTCATCTCCATCAAGATCCAAAATACCTTGTTGTCCTTGATCCTTTGAGGGTCCTTAGTAGCCCATAGTGAAGCGAAATTCGCTGCTTCTATTAGGTCCTGTGCAACAGAGGAAACTGACTATCCTTTGGTAATTGCCACGTGACCAGCACTATGGACAACAACAGCCATGCATAGTGAAACGTTTTGCTTTGATCATGTGCCTCTATGCAGTTTGTGAGGAACTCACTACAGAGGTAGCATGCCCAATTGAACTGTACACCCTCCACGCACTGGCATGCTAGTGACACTACAGGTTTCAGCACTTCATCTACGCGATACTTCCTCATAATCTTTTCTGCCATAATCTAGATGGCTACCTTGACCACAAGGTTGGTTATGCTAGTGATGGAGTAGCCGCGCGGCTTCTTAGCAAGCTTAAATTTATCCTTCATTGCTTCAGTGAGGTCACACTCACCTTCCTTTCTGCCAAATGCCACGGCCAGATTTTCTCCTACGTGCGGTATTTGGGTGATCCTATGTATCGGCATGTCAATGATCGGTATCATCTCCTCTAGCCATAAGCACTCGTCATGTACCAAGCATAGTAGCTTCTTTGTTACTATCATGGTTATGGGCGTGCGATTGTAATGCAGTACCCATAGCATGTTTAACAAACCAGCCTTATCCACCCCTTTTGCCCACTTTCTCAGCTCCAGCATGATCACAACAAAGTCTTTATAGTATACCCGGTGCATGAGTTGATCTGTCGCTAAGTGAGGAAAGCACTCTATATTAGCCAAATCCCAATCCTTCAATTTTAAATTGGGGACGTGCCCCCATCGCAATCCTTCAAAGATGATTTTGTCGAGCAGCAAGTGTGTATGCAGTGTGACCTTGCTTTCATTAATGTCCTTCGAAACCTTTGTCTTGCCTCTGTGTGAAGGAATGTACTCAGGTAGTTTAGAGATAGGGTCGGATGCCTCAACGTCAACGTTCTCTGCCCCATATCAATGTCTTACTCATCCATAGGGATTTCTTCAACATCTTCTTCAGGCTCTACGTCAATTAGCTTACCCTTCTCCTACACGATGGGATTTTCCTTCTCTGGGTGCTTTCTAGGTGATGCGCGCACCAGCTATGGTTCTTTCTACTTATCTTTCTTTGTTTTTGGACCCTTTTTGGTCAGCATAGGCATCATCCTAGGCGAACTTGGTGATTTAGACACTTCTACCGGTACTTCAACGTTTGCAACCGTTGGGGCAACTCCCTCAACTGCCATTTCTACTTCTGGGGCAGTTCCTTCAGCTGCCATTTCTTCTCCAACGATCACGGTTTTTTTTGGTGCCAACATGATACTAGACAACAACTCCTATGTTTCCTTTGGCAACTTCTCAAACATTGAACTTGCTATCAAAGCTTCAAAGTACTCACGGTTCGTACGTGCCTGAGAGCTCAAAACCTCAATTCTCAAAATGCCAAGTGTTTTTCGCTAGGCAGACACCTGTAATTTATAAGCATTTTCAAATTCAAATATGATCGTTCCCCCCATAATTCATTCATAAATGCTATATTGGTGGTAGATTTTCACAAATCCTTCCCTTAAATTCTGAAATAAATCCCCGCCCCCAACCCCCCACACTCCATTTGGTCGTTTTCCCACTATCAAGTCATGAACAGTGACCATAACAATCACTTTCGGCTGCCCTGTGTGGTCCCTTCTTGGATAGCACATCTCCCCGCGTGTTTCTACTAACACTATGACATGCCCTCATTCTACGCAGTTCCCCAATCATGCAGCTCCCCAACCCAGGTATTGTAGTTTATATTCCCGCGCCTCCTTTCAGCTGCCTAGAGCACTAAGACTTTGCTTCCACCATGTAGTCACCTAGATGGATCACTGGTGTATGGCTTGAATCGGCTACCATTCACTCGCCCTGGGAACGGTTTTCCATTCAACTTTAGCAATTGAATTTCTCCACCATCAGTAATCTCCTCGATGACATATGGCCCCAGCCAATTCGTTCGAAATTTTCCTGGGAATTTGTCAAACTTGCTGTCATATATAGAACTAAATCATTTACCTTGAAGGTGCGCAGTTTCATGTGCCAATCGTGCCATGCCTTTTCGCGCTCCTTTTGAACCTGTTGATGGAATCTAACTAGAAATCTATCTTCTTCAAGCTATGCTAGTTGCATGAGCCTTTCCTTTAGGGCTCCTCAATCCGCCATCCCTATGAATGCCACGATGCATAGACTAGGTACAATGCACTCCATCAGCATCACAGCTTCCACGCCATAAACTAGTTTGAATGACATTTGTCCAGTCAACTTCTTGCAAGTTGTTTTGTAAGCCCATAGCACCGTAGCCACGAAAACATCCCAGTCGTCTCTTTGAGCACTGCAAACCTTCGTGAGTGTGCTCTCTAATATTTTTTTAAATGCTTCCACTGTCCCATTAGCCTATGGATGATATGGCGTGCTCTTCTAATGGTAAACTTGAAATTCCTCCGTCATTGCGCTAATCGTCTCATTAAGAAAGTGTGTACCGCGATCACTCATTAAAATTTTTGGACAACCAAACCTTGTCAGCACGTACTCAAAGATTAATTTGGCTACTATTGTGCTTGTACAGTCCTTCATAGGTTGTGCCTCCTCCCATCTAGTTAACTACTCAATCGCAGTGATGATGTACCACGCACCTATCTTCTTTCCTAGAGGCTGAATTGGTCCTACAAAGTCAACTGCCCACTTCTCGAAGCATTGTAGTGATATCTGCAGATTTAGCAGCAACTCACCCCTGTGCGAGGGTCTGATAGTCCTTTGGCATGCGTCACATGCCCTACAATACACTTTTGAATCCTTATGCATGGTCAGCCACTACAACCTAGTGCGTAAAATCTTCTGTGTTGTTGCTTTTCCTGCATAATGACCTCCCGTAGCTCCGCCATGAGCCTCATTGAGAATGTTGTTTCATTCAAACTCTAGCACATAACCTCACAATATTTCATATGATCCCATTTTGTACAAGTGCCCTGCAATGACAGAAACATTTGTCGCACACACCACTAGTTCCTTCTTCTATTGGCCTGTATATCCTTCCAGAGTTGTACCTGTCATCAGGAAGTGTATAATATCTACGAAGTCATTGTCTGTGATGCGTACTGCAAAGAGCTATGTGCCAGGTAGTCCTTCCTCCAAATTTGTAGGTTCCTCTCCTATTTCAATGTGTGACAGATGATCTGGTCAAGCATTCAAGCATCCTAGTTTCACAATAACTTCAAAATCATACTCTTGGAACAACAATAGCCACCTGCATATCTTCCCCCCCAACATAGGCTTGTTGACCAGGTATTTCAATGCCGAATGGTTTGTATACATCTTAAAATGTCTACCCAACAAATAATTCCTGAACTTCTGGAGCGTGTACACCATAGCTCGTCCTTTGTGCTCTGTCATGGAATAATTTTTCTCAGCTTTGGACAGCTTCCTGCTTGCAAATGCTATAGGGTGATCCAAGTCCCCTTCATCGGCCTGTGTCAGTACTGTTCCCAGTGCAATACATGATGTGTCCACATGCACATGAAATTCCTTCTTCCAATCTGGGAAGACTAAGATCGGTGCAGTGACCATTTTCTCGTTTAGCACATCCAAGCCCTTATGGCATTCTTCATTCCAATGGAATGTAACATCCTTCTTTAACAGTTTTTCCCTCGGCACGGTGATCTGGGCATAGCCCTTGATGAATTTCCTATAGTATCCCGTATGCCCCAACGTTGCATGTAGTTGTTTCACACTCCTTGTGATCCAAGTGGATATTGGTGGCCACCTGCCAAGTCCACCTGGACCCCCACCATTGTCTTTCTCAGCATTTTCAGTTTCCTTAATTGTAGCACAACTTACTATTTTTAGCAGTTTTTCGGGTCCTGAACTTCCGAGCCGTTTTGAGGCCCTAAACGACGTTTTTTGGGGAATCCAGGGGCAACATGGGTCCATGAAATGGACCGATGTTTCCCATTCCAACAATGATAGTGCTCGAATAGATCTTTCTAATGAGCTACTGTACGCGTCAAATGGAGATCATATGCTAAAGTTACGACCCCCGGGAAGTTGATGTACCAACTTACCCCCAAACGGGGCCCACAGTTTGGCGTTTCATCTCCTAGGGTTAGGTTTTGGAATGTTAAGGGTTTTTCATTGTTTCTCAACAATAAAATAGGCCTTTGAGCCTCATTGTAAGTCAGTTCAGAGGCATGTAGCCCACACATATCTTCTCAGAGATAGCTACCATCGCCCTAGCTAGTTTCTTTCCATTTCTGATTGTAAGCATATTTTAGTATTTTCCATTAATGAAATGAAGTATTATTTCCGCTGCATATTTGTGTATATGGTTATCTCTGTAATTTGTTGCGCTCCTATTTAAATCCAGATCAACAGATCCTTGGATTATCCCTACCAACGATCAAATTGACTCATTTGGCGATGTTATGCCTTTAAGTCCATTGGAGATAAATTATCAAGAAATTGTCTTAGCTTCAATGGCCACTTCAGAAAGTCATACTGTCTTCAGTATGAACCTGGACACTTACGTGCCATTTCCTTGGCTGGGTTCTTGGGATTCTTCGAATCCTTTGAACGAGACATTCCCCATCGATGAGAGTATCGTGGAGGTTATGTCTTTGGATGAAATTCCATTGAATGGTATACATCATTGTTCTTCTTTTCTTCCTAGCCTTGATGAGATTCCCTCCTGTCTTGAAGCGTTTGTTTCTCATTATCCCACACTTCCACTTTAGACACTTGTCCTGGTGGATGAAGTCCCGTCGGAGGATAATATGGGGAACATCACTGCAACCCTACCTCTTGACATTTTAGTTTACCCTGAAATTTTCAAAATCTTTCAATTGGGGGCACTTTTTCCTTGTCATGAGATCAAGTTTTTCATGCCTTCTTTCATGGGATTGTTTCACAGTCTCTACCATTTTACCGTTATCGCAATGGGGTTTTCATCTTATGACTCGTAATTCTCACTCGCCCAGGGGGCATGGGGTAATATCCTTTTATGAGTTCTACTCTATTATTTGGTCGAGTTAATGCTTACATGTCATGTCAATGGTGAAACTTCGTTTCTATTCTCTGTTGATCAATTATCTCAAAAAGTATTATGCGTGAAATTCGTGTAATAACTTTTGTACATTAGTGTGTTAATTCATTAGTGTGTGTTTTTTATTTATGGTGTGTTTGTTTTCTTTGCATACATATGTTTTTATGCTTACCCTATGTTCCACTCTGTTTGCATATGTCATTAAGTTATTACATTGGTTTTGCTGATGGTGCTTGTCGTAGCACACAAAATGTCTCTTCCGCAGCATGGGTGCTCCATGACCCTAATGGTGAGCTGATTAACTTACAAGGTATATGTGTTGGTCGAACAACCAATAGTATTGTTGAATATAGTGTAGTTAAGTAACTCTTGTCAAAAGCAATTGCTCTTGGCATTAGGGATTTAGTTGTCAAGTTGGATTCGCAGCTCATTGTGTTACAATTAAATAGTCATTAATTAGTGAGGAATCCAAAAATATTGCATATCTGTCTACGTGTCAGAGTGTTTACATAAAAATGTCAAAAAATAAAGTCTTATGAGACACTTGGCTTTCAAAGCCTACAAAATGTGTAAAAGATCTAGATAAACTATCAAACTGTATGGTGTTCATGATAGCATGAGACCGCCCTGATCACTCGGCCTAGTAGCCGATGCAGTCTCGCAGAGACTCCCACAGTGTGTCTCTTCCAATGTAGTGGAACATCATCGATAGTGGCAAAATCTAGAACCCCTCGATTTATTGCCTCTAGATTGTGCTCCATCTCAGCCAAGGGATCAACCCCTTCCTTGTAGTCCGCACCCACTATAGGATGAGCAACTCGTCATGATATTGGCAACAAGCCTGGTGGTCTCTTTGGTCCCACATCTACACATTTATCATAAGTTGAGTCTGTGTTTACATTTGAAAAGAAAATCATAAAACTTGACAATAAGTTTTTCGCTGCATCGGTCCACTGTTCGCCTAGTGGCAGAGGTAGATCTGGATCCCACCTAAAATTTGTGCCAGCATAAGTGTAGTCACCTACCACAAGTAGTCGATTTTCAATCCAAGAGAAGAACTGTGGTGGAAAGTGCATATGTTGACCCGTGCCTCATCGAGGCATGAGCTGGCTCCATCTCACAAGTCTCGAATCTCGGGGGACAAGATTTGGTACCTCTGTCCACTGATACCATAATAGGGGCACTCACTCCAAAAATAAGGTCACTAGTATAGAACTGAACCTGAATTGCTTTAGGTGTCCATGCTTCCCCTTGGTTAGTTGACGTTTCATGTTTGCCAAAAGGCCTCCACACCAGTTAAAGATGGTGGGGGTCAAGCATGTGATAACATATTGGAATTGGGATTTGAAGCCTCATGCAAGGCTTGCGTGTCAAACACACATGCCATACTGAACAAAATCGTTCTCAGGATGAGGTTGTTGGTGATTGTCGCAATCTTCACCTTACCTCCATTGGTAATTTCGGCACTAGGACAATACCTCTAGACTAGACCCATGGTACTCTCACCTCCTTGGCGAGATTCAAAGAGTTGGACTACTTCCCCTCATTGGGACAATCCCATGATGAAGTAGATATCCATCTCCTCCAGTTCTAGTTCCTGGCCTTTTATGATGAAGATCTCTCGATCTATGTCCTAGAGACTGATCAGATAGGGCAACAATTCAATCTGAGCCCTTAACCTTGTGGTCCCAAAGAATTTTAGTAACTTGCAATCCCCCAAAGCATTTATGCATACAAAATCTTGAGCTGCTTGATGATATTCACCCTCATGGCCTCTTTCTTTCCACTCCAAGACCATATTCTCCTGCAAAACAACATTTAAACATTTAAACACTTATTAATGCCTTTTCCATGGATCAAAATCATCATTTTTTGCTTAAAAGAGAGTTTTATATCTCAAAAAATTGCCCTTGGCGCCATCCCACCTATTTTTATAAATAGTGCGATGGCATCGCGCGAGCCTTTAGGCTAGAGCACAACCATCGCGGGTTCGATAACCATACCCGCGATGGTCTTCGGTGTCCTAAATTTTTTAAATCCTTCTTTCTAGCATAAAAATCACCATTTAAAATGCATTAAAAAGTAATAAAATGCAAGAGCAGGGATGAGGCTCTTACCTGTCGCAAACGGTTCATGAAACGGTACCCTGGATCTCCCACAACAACCACTGGAAAATCAAGAGAATTAAGGCACAAAAAGCACTTTCAGAGCTCAGTTTGGTACAATGGTAAAACATAAAATTACTTTTACCTATTTATAAGTTTTGAAAGTTATTTTGTCAAAAAAATTCGTAATATTTTAATATTTTCTCTCGATATTGGTGATGTGTGTGTTTCTTGTGCAGTTATAGGTGCCTTCAATGTGAACAATGATCATTGTTAATCGATTCTGGGAGTTTTATTCTATATCCTTTCTGGACTCATTAAACAAACGAAAAAGGAACCCCCTGGAGTCATCTTTCATCTCTTTTCTGACTCTCGAAAACTGAAAAGATTGTCAAGTACTTTTCGTTTTGAACTCGTTAAAGTAAATGAATCGACATCACCTTAGTATACGTTTACCCCCTTTTCGGGCTGAGATTGACTATTTATGAAAAAGGTACACCTTGGTCGACATGATCAAGAGGTTCCCTCAGATATTGTTTTCTACCTTTTCGGGTTTGAGGGACAACTTATGAAAAGGGACATGATGGAGTTTTCTTTTCCGTTTATTTTTCAAACTCTCTAAATATGAAAAAGATACCGAGCTATTCTTACGTCAAGCTCGTTAAAACTTTACGACGAAAGACTCATCACCATGATGAGGCCGAGCTTATCCTTCCTAGGGCTCGTAAAACTTACTAAGATGGATTCATTTGAAGAATGAACTTACATGACAAGCATATGTTATCCCCTTCAAGCTTGTGATAAAAATAATTGGGGTACTTGCTAGAAATAGTGGGGAAAAATGAAGATGAGACATCCTTTGTATATGTATCATGTCACTCTTGAACATGACACTCTTCTGCTCTTGTGTTGGGTTTGGGATATCCTCATTCAGTCACTTGTCCTCCTTGGTTTGGGTGATCCATTTTGCCTCTCATTTAACTATTCCACACTGTCATCATGACCTTTAGTCCTATGTTGAGTCATATGCTGCCACACTCCGAGTCGTGTCGCCTATATGTTCAAGAGAAGTCTAATCTGTAGTTATTTACCTATACATTGTTTGAGTCATTGCTACAGTCCTGAATATTATTCCACTTTATTCCTTGTTTCATGTCGATGATGGGGGATTCATCATTGCCCTCCTTTGATGGGTCACTTCTTGTCAACTTTAGCTCATTATCGAATAAGATGACTTAGGAACTCCATTTTAGTACCTTAAAGCTGGCATGCCCTAATGGCTAGTTCTTCGCATCTGACAACAGATCTTCATTATTGGCTTTTGATCAAGTGATTCCACGAGGGTTTGACCTCATCTTCATTATCACATTCACGGATTGTATTATTGTACCTTGAGATCCATTGTCATTATTCGTGGTTTCTCTCATACCTGTTAACGATCCACATCATTCGTCGGTAATCAGGTGGTTTTCTAGCATGTTCAACTTCAACACTTTTATTCGCATGTTAGGATTCGTACATTGGTCTGGTCGGGATGGAGCACAAGAAGCTAAGTCTTGTCTGTTATGACTCAGGCTGCATGGAGTTATATGTCATTCATGATTGTACACATGTTTCTATTATATGGATGGTTGTGACCATACCGAGAGACTTTATATTTATGATGATCCTTGTAATCTGGATGGTCGTGCCCATACCATGGATCTTTTCATATAGCCTTCATCATCTTGATGGATGTGTCCATGTCATGGATCCATGTCTTGATATTAAATATGTGTATGTATATGCGTCCTTGCCAAAAGCTCATAAAGCATTTCAATCATCATTCCTCATTTTGCCTTCATGCTTTAGAGGGCATCTGTTACACATTATTTTTTCGCGCCTCCTACACTTCCCTGTGACATACCCTAAAGTGCCTGAAATATGATAATTATACAATATACTCATCCATGTATACAGTTTATGTCCCTCCTTTAACTTTTCTTGGAAAATCTCTGGAGCTTTCCCTGAAGAAATAACTCTTAAAACCCTAAAATGAGTGTCATCACCCTTATGAAGCTCAAAACTGCAATGATTGCCTATTGCATTGTGTTAAGCCAGTGATGACATTGACCTATTCTCTCTCATACTCATGATGGTCTTAAAAAGAAGGAAGTTTTCCCAAAGAGGATGAGAAGCTTCGTGATCTAGAAGCTTCAAGAGCGGCGAGCTGGAGGTGGTTTCGCATAGATGAGGTCGGATCCTCCTAATTTGACCTCTTGGTTTCATCCCTATGAGATACCTCCTTGAGATGTGGGCCTAATCCTATCTTTTTAGAAGTCTTAACTCCTTCTTCCATTCTATAAATTCCTCCTCTCCCTTTCCCAAATGGTTGATCTATGTCCATTTTCACCCCTATGCTGAGCTTGTGCTTAGAGGCTATCCATTAGACTTGGAGAAGGAGTGTTTAGAGAGTTTCTTGGCTTGGACTTGGATTGCCACTCAAGGAGAGCCTTTCATCATCAAGGCTATGGTTGTAAGCTTCCCTTTATTCTTTAAATAATATGCAACTGTTGGTTCATCTTCCCAAAATATATATGTTCATGTATGTATTAGCTTGGCATTCCATGATCAGTTAAGTAGGTTATTACTAGATTTTCTATTGGTTTTGGCATGCTTTATTGTCTCTTGATCACTTGTGTAGGTACATAAGCAATGAAAGAAGCACGAACAAGTCCGTGACACAAGCGGTTCGAGGATCTCAACAAAGGAAATCGGAATAGCATCAGAGCAAGGTAGGTCATATCTCTCGTTCTACTTTTCAATTATAATATAGGAATATGTCTAGTTGATTGTCACTTCAGTTGCTAGACCCACTCATTGGGCTAGAGGGATCATCTCTGTCCATAGAGAGGATTAACCTTGTCAACAATAGCTTGCAATATCTTATATAACCTTTGAATTAGTTACAGAATGTTAGTGGAGCTTCAAAATATGCAAGATTCGGTAGCTTATGCCTAATGAAATCAATTTCATGAAGCAAAACATATAGATATGAGACAATAATGGAATTTCACCTTATTACTACATTTGTATGGCTCTGATGGCTTTTTACTAAAAATAAAGGTATACTGATATGAGGGTAATTGGCAAAAATGAGTGAAATATATATGATAAACTGTCAAAAAAGGCAATTTTGGAGGCTTGACAATTGGTTTCCCATAAGATTTCAGAGACCAAAAACTTTCTCAATGGAGTTATGTGATCCAAGATGGATCCAAAAAAGCAAATGCTTGTAATAATTAGTACCTAAGTGTAATTTGACAATTAATTAAGGTTAAATTTAAGGAAAGGACAATGTAAGTTTTAAAAATAGTTAAGGAAAAAAGAGGAAATAATGAGAAAAGAACATGAAAATAGGAGACAAGAGCATTGGAAATTGGAAATGAGAGGTTGGGTCTTTTAGCCTTCACATTATCCCCATCTTTGCATAGATCTCACTATCGTTAAACTCCCAAAGGGATATGATCAAGCCAAGTGCCAAGAATGCACAAGAGGAGTTGTCCAAATCGTCATATAAGCATGACTTGTATTCTAATTGGAGATTTCAAAATGGAAATTGAGCCACCATCCAAAGCTAGTTCTTCCATTTAGATTTCCAAAATAAACATTATGTCTTCTATGACGAATTTCTAAGTGTTGTGTGAAATTCTATGTATGAGTTATTGATTCTTTCATCTGTGCTGAATATACTACATATAATTGGATTAATGGTTCTAAGCATGAGTCCCTAGTTATATTTTTGTCATTTAATTTAAAATTACATTAATTATTAATCCCCAATAACTTTATATTACCCACCATCTTACTTCAACATTTGGAAATTGTTGTTGCAATTATTTAGTGAAGTTTTCAAATTTAATTTTTAAGGAACAATAAAATTCAATCCTTGAAATTATTGGCACTCTAAACCAACCCTCATAGAGTGATTGTGAGAATATTTGAGGCCATATGTTACTAATTCTACTCCCGGATGGCCATACACTACTACTGAGGTTGTACAAACCATATGCAGCCCTTTACGTTGTCTTCATATCCTTGACGTCGTCTTAATTGGATGTTAGGGATGTGCATGGAAGGATTAGGCTATGTACATAATGAAAAGTTTAAATCCTAGGAGAAAATATAACTATAAGACCGATCCTTCATCCCCATTGCTTGACTTCCTCTGATTAAGTTGTTTATGCTTTGCTTCAATTTTTGGCTTGGCTAGTTTTTGAAGTCATCCTCATAGCTTCGTTATCTTTTAGTTCAATTCATTGGGTTATTTCTGGTTTAAACATTTTTTATTTTTATAATTTTCTCATTCACTATATATATATGTTTGAGATTTTTGTATGAGACATGGACTTTGCAAGTTTGTTTGAAAGTTATATTTATAATATTTTATTTTATATAGAGAGGGGATTGTAATATATTATTTACATTTTAGATTTGAAAATACTTACAGAAATAGTGAGAGATTGTAGTATTTTGAAAAAAATAATATTTTGTGTATTGATGACATAATATATATTAAAATTTTGTTTTGTTTTAGTTTTGATAGGGTGTAATTATGTTCTATGTGTTGAAATTATTTTTCAAATTACTAAGTTAAAAATATAAAGTTTTTGCACACATTATTAAAGGGTGTCAATTAGTGGTATATGAACATAAAAGCATTGTAAGTCTAAAAGGGATAAGCCTTAAAGTAAAGAAACATAATAATTATTATGTACTTACTTAGTAATAAACAACAAAGAAACCAACTCAAAGTCCTAATTATTATTGGAATTGTCAAGTGGTTGTTTGTGAGAATGTTACACCAAAAAACATGCCATATAATTAAGTATTCGTAAAGATTGTAATGAACAAATACATTTTCAGCAAGGATTTGTGTTGGTGAAATGAGTTGGTTATAAGTATCTTGTTTACCAATCAATGTCAAACTCAAACTCATGTCTTGATTGATAGTTATTGTCCTAATTTAATAGTAATTGAATGCTTATTTTATGGTTGAAGGTCAACTATCACTCCTAATGAAATAATACAATAATTTACAATTATTTTGCTAAAATATTTTCATTTGAATATGATAGGCCGATTCCTATGATTATTGGTTGAGATTTGGTTTAGTGATAATTTGGAGGGATTGTTGGATATGGTTACTAAAATTATGGATATAACCTTCAAGGATATTATTGTAGTGACATTAGCCTAATAGTTAAAACAACTTTTTAAATTTACGATTTATAAAAGAGAAAGTTCACCATTTGTAAAATAAAGATTTAACTCTTTTTAATATTCTCAAATTAGAAAAAGAAATAAAACTTTATAAAATGTGGAAAAATAAAATTATTAATCAACTAATTTGTTGTAAGGCTTGAGAAAGTGTCCAATCTACAACTAGGGATAGTATTTTGTCTTATTATAGTTAGATATTATTTCAAAGTACATAACTCCATTGGAGATAGCCTCAATGATAATCACCAAGAACATTGGCTTTTTTGCAAATACTATTTGAATTGAAACTACCTTTGATTCTATATCTCTTAAAATTTCTTGTACTTTACTAAATACTTATCTTCATTAAATGTAAAAAAAAAATAACAAACGAAAACCTAAAAAATCTAACAAAATAAAATCTACATTTTATTAACCACCAATAAATTATTTTAAATAACAATAATAAATTAACCTATATTTATAAATAATATTCAATAATTAATTTGTTAATAACTAAATTACCTTTAACAAAGCAAATATATTAAAAAATCACCGAATTGCATTAAAAATGAAATAAAAATGTGACCCCCATATCCTTTGGAGTGGTAAGCGAAGTCGAGACAATGGCGGAGGGGAACTCGCAGCTATTAGTGTGTCTACATTCATGTGAATTCAATAATATTTTACGCACTATATGCTAAGTGTGGTGCAGGTGGTCACCCCGAAGAAGTCCATTACAACACTCTTCTTGAAGAGCGACTCGTGGTAGGTTTAAGTTGGAGGAAGCCACCGACTTTAAGTTTAATCGGTAGATGTCAATGGAGTGATTTAATAAGGTGGAGGAATTGCTCGGACAGTTAAAAGTGATTGGAATTCAGGAAAAAAATTTCAAAAAATCTTGTAGACATAGTGTTTGAATCATGTTTTTGATGGTGGAAATGGATTCGGCACCATAAAAAACGTCTAGAACACCTAAAAATTTGAAGTTTAACAACTATAACTTGGATTTACAAAAATCCTTGCCAGATTTTCTTTAAATATGACCGTAATTTCTATATCTTTCTAGAGAATTCCTCCAACTAGTTAAACTACGGCAATGGTGATGTCAATGTACTTAAAGTATTACTTAAAATATTATATAAAATCATATAATTAAAATTAGGTAATATTTCATTTATTTTGAAAGAGAGCCATCTCTTTAATGGTCCTCTGAAGTTCACTGTAACATAAAATATCTCCAAATATGGGTGTTGTTTCTTTCCAGATGGGATTATGATTCGATGTATGTCAAGGTACATGATTTTATTGGAGGAAAAATATCTCCAAATATGGGTGTTGTTTCTTTCCAGATGGGATTATGATTCGATGTATGTCAAGGTACATGATTTTATTGGAGGTAAGTTTGGTGTTTTTTTGGTATTAGTTATGGTGAAATAAATTTTAATTTTTTTAATTAATTATTAATTTAATTTTTATTAATTTTTTTTATTTATATTTATTATTATTATTATTATTTCTCTGAATAATTTAACTTCTATATTGATACAAAATATTTTACATAGAGGCGGCCTCGAGAAATCTAGCCTAGAGAGGCGGCATACTCACATTACATAGCTGAAAATTGACCCAAAAAGACTAGCTAATGATTGACTAGAACGAGGACCATGACTAGTGCTTAGAGACAGAATACAACATTGTCAAAATTGTAGACTGACCAAAGGACCAAAACAACATGTTTGAGCTTATACATATGAACAGGGGAGTGCTGCCCAGGTCAACGCTGTAATCTAAGTCATAAAGCAACTATACCCTTAACTTTGAACAAATAGGGAAACTACGACCAAAGAACACCTGATTATGCATCATGAGTGTTGGAAGGCGTTTCTTCCACGATTCGACATCCAAAACTAAGGGGATCATCATCATTGGAGGGATGGCCCTCTTTGCTTGAAGAGCAACCTCGCGCGAAGGAGCGCTGAGAATGACGAAGGAAGGACTTAAGTCCCCGTTGAGAATCAACACCGCATTCCTGAGCGCAACGATTTCCTGGGCTGACCCGAGAGCAGAGCGTTGCGGCAACGAGGAAGCAAAACATTCGCAGGGGAGGAACAGTGAAGAACTAGAGGAGCGCCATAACATAAGAGCAAGAATGCCGGTATGGGATGTTGAGCTGCACTAATGCAACATTGAAGGAGCTTTCAGAGAGAATGAAAGCTGGCAGCAAGTGAGGCCAGATGGCGTTGGGAGTGAACCATGCTCGAGCCCATCCAACCATCTTCGTACCATGATCTATACTACACACCCGCATCCGCGAATAATTTTTTAATTTTATTAAAAAAATATTGGTCTAATTTATTAAATATTTGTTTTTTTTTTTAAATTATAAAAAATTAAGGAATTGTCTATAATGCGACTTTTTGGAGATTCCGGTGAAAAACCCCTGGGACGCTTTGATTGTACAGAAACTAGCTATCAAACTTGCGATTCAAATAAATTGCTGCAGGATTTTGACCAAAAAAACCCACCGAAAAAGCTTTCAAAAAGTCGCGTTATAGACAACTGCAAAAATTAATAACTAAAAACTTAAAAATATTTAACAAAAATAAAAATTTGTTTTTTAACAAAAATAAAAATTTGTTTTTTATGGATTAATCATTAAATTAAATTAACAGAACAAAAGAAAATATATTTAAAAATCCACATCTACAACAAAGATGTAATCCCCAATGCTACCAACTCTAACCAGATTAAAGACGAGCAGTTGGTGCCGTCAGTTAAGGCTTGAAATTCAAATGCCAAAAGTCCTGTCCATAAACAATTATATGCTGACAGCCCACGTCTTTCTTTGCCCGTACGAAACGACTTTCGAATATTCCTTTAACTAAGAAGATTCGATAGCAGTCTCGTTAGTCGACCGACCGTTGCTCCGCAGCAACTTCCCGGAACGTCTGTGTCTGCGTGTGTCGCGGGGGAATACCTGTCAACTTGTACCCAACTTCCCCTTCATCCCAACCATTCCAGTGACGCCCTTTTCAACACTCCGAACTTTCGGAAACCCGTGTCTGAAATTTCCGAAATCTACTTCTGACCGTTGAATCCATCATAGAGCCTGGAGGTATTGACACGTATATACTATGCTGTCAAATTTCTATTGGCTATTGCATTCTGGATTTTATTGTTTTCAACTTACTTTATCCGTAACAGCCGACCCTTTTTATCTATAAAACACACGCTCCCATTCAAGCAAAACACACACTACCCTCCACACTCGTGTTCTGCAAATTGGTTCTTCTTTGCAACAGATTATTGAATTCCAGCATACTTAATATCGATTCTCTACTTCTCACCATGAATCCAGAAATTTCTGCTGTAGATCAGCTCTTCGCTGCAAAGGCTGCGGCGGCCAAGACGCAGTGCAGGGCCTATGTGACTTTCTTGGCGGGATGTGGCGACTATGTGAAAGGTGTGGTCGGTCTTGCAAAGGGTCTCCGCAAGGTGAAGAGCGCATATCCTCTAGTTGTTGCTGTGCTGCCCGATGTTCCAGAGGATCATCGCCTGCAATTGCGAAGACAGGGTTGTATTGTTCGCCAGATTCAACCCATCCATCCCCCGGAGAATCAAGTGCAATTCTCAATGCCTTACTATGTCCTCAACTACTCTAAACTCCGTATTTGGGAGGTATTGTCATTTCTTGCAAATCACATACCTGAATATAGTTAGTTATTAACAATCAATATCTTTCCTAAATACGTGAATATAGTTAGTAATTAACAATCTTGTTCTGTTTTGAGTGATGGGCAGTTTGAGGAGTACAGCAAGATGGTATATCTGGACGCAGACATCCAAGTCTTTGACAACATTGACCATCTCTTTGACATGCCCCATGGATATTTCTATGCGGTCATGGATTGCTTCTGCGAGAAGACATGGAGTCACACTCAGCAGTACAAGATCGGATACTGCCAACAGTGCCCAGAGAAGGTGTCATGGCCCATTGAATTAGGGCAACGGCCCTCTCTATACTTCAACGCTGGAATGTTCGTTTTTGAGCCGAGTCAGCTGACCTTTGACTGCCTTTTGGAAACTCTGATGGCCACTGTGCCAACGCCCTTCGCAGAACAGGTCTGTATCTGTTATGGATTTCAGTCAGGATCATGCACATTTTTGTTTGGTTTACCAGATCTAATTTTGACTAAATTATGGTATATGTTTTGTAGGATTTCTTGAACATGTATTTTGAAAAGATGTACAAGCCCATCCCTCTGGTGTATAATCTAGTTCTAGCCATGATGTGGCGGCATCCCCAGAACGTGGACTTGGACACTGTCAAAGTTGTTCACTACTGTGCTGCTGTAAGTTTTCTTTTTCTTTTTCACTCCAAATTTTATATATGGAATACCGGATAGGTGTTCTGAGCTTACAGGGTTATATTTTGCATGTGCAGGGATCGAAGCCGTGGAGGTACAGTGGGGAGGAGGAAAATATGGAGAGGGAAGACATAAAGATGTTGGTGCAGAAATGGTGGGACATATACAATGACCCCTCCCTCGACCACTCGGGATCAGGAGATATTACAATTCCAGATCAAATTTCAGAGGCGGATGGAAAATCAAATGATCTGCAACGAGTGGCTGCTAGTTCTCTACTTTCTGCGATGCCAACAAACCCCAACATAATGCCTGCACCGCCTGCAGCTTAAGAGATTTCGAATTTCCAAAAGTCGCCTGTAGCATAAGATTTGAATTTATTATAAACCACTGGCAGAAGTGGGGACAATTTGTATCGATTTTGCCCGGCAGAAGTGGGGACAATTTGTATATTGTATGGAAGACTGACGATTTTGCCGTTGCATCCACGGTTATTGATGGTAAACTAATTCAATTAATTAATCTTTGTGAATAGACAAATTGCCACTTGTATGATTTGTTGATGCCATGAGGTCTATAATCCATTATTATTTTTTGGTTTTCTCTACTGAGAAAAATGATTTAAATTTAAATGTAATCGTACATTAACACAATATATTTAAAGATGTTTATCACTTGTAAAACAATGAAAAGGTTACATAAGTGCCTCGTAATCGATACGCAAATCTGATTTCACACATTGCAGATTTGCTAAGTTGTTTATTAAAATTTTTAATTGTAAGAAGCACTAATTCTGATGTATATAAAGAAGTGTAAGAAGTTCATAGTAAGCAGCACTAATACTTAAGGTATATAAAGTAAGAAGCACTAATTCTAATGTACATAATGGTTTGTGTATTGTAAATACAATAATACAATATTAATTAATTGTAAGTTACCAACGAGATGGAATAAGCAAAAATATGTTATATATAATATTGGGTATATTGTTTATTTTGCACAAAAGTATTAGGATATATGGGAGATGAAAGAAGTAATAGTATGTTAGAGATAATATGCGGTATATTATTTATTTTGCACTAGAGTATTAGGATACGTTTGTTTAAATTTTATGTTGATCTATTCCTATAAAGTTTTCTAGGAAAATATTATAAGATATGTGGAAAGTATATTAATGGTTTGTATTAGTGACCTATATTGTATATGAGTAGATTCAACATAATGCATATTGGATTTTGTAAATTATTAAGTACATTGTTAAAAAGTATTGGTTCAGGTAAGTGTTAAAAGAATACTAAAAAAAGAGTATCCATATGGTGGTAATTAGATTAATGGAGGATAAAGAGAGAGGAACTCAGTTATGTTTTAATCCGGGGTTAATGGATTATGGGTTTATGAAAGCTACGACATGTATAAATGTATTGTAACATAGTAAAGGAATACAATGAGAATTCAATATGGTTTTGCCAATTTTGGGTTCTAAGAGATGCCTTTGCAGCTAAGGGGTTTTGTTTGGCCCTATGGTAGACCATGTTATAGTGGAGATCTGCCAAATCAATTCTTGTAGTGAAAGGAAATGGTGAACATTGGAAAGATGGAGATCAAGAAATTTAATAAACAAAGTTTTGAGTTGTAGAAGCTCAAGATGGAGGATATTTTGATGGATAAAGATCAGTGGATCGTTCTGAATCCAAGTACAAAACCAATGGTAATGTCAACAGAAGACTAGACCAAGTTAGATTAGAAGGTAAATAGAAAAATATGGTTGTGTCTCAGATTCAGTATTACTAAATGTTTTAGAAGAAGCTACAACTAAAGATATGTCGAACAAGTTAGGGACTTTGTATCACTCTAAGTCCCTAGTAAATAAATTGCTCCTATGGAAGAAATTGTAGAACATAAGGATGAGGGATGGAGGCTTAGTGATAGACCATTTCAATGCTTTCAATACTATGGTAAGTCAATGATTATCTATTGATATTAATATTTCATATAAGTGCATTAGTTTGTTATGTTCTTTACTAGACTCGTGGGATAGTCTAATTGTTTCCATAGATAGTAATGCAACTACTTTAAAATTTGATGAAGTTGTCTCATCCTTGTTGTTAGATGAGATGAGATGGAAAAACACGGAGAACCAGAATGCAAATGCCTTATCTATAAGTGGATGCTTCTAAATAGAAATAGAAGTAAGTCCTCAAGTGCAAGATATAAATCTGGAGGAAGGTCTAAACCTCCATGAAAAGTTGTAAAGGTATGCTGGAAATACAAAAAAGAAGGGCATTACAAGATATATTGATGATGCTCCTTCTCTAGAAACAAAAACCACCTCAGATGAACGTGGGGATGTGCACATAGTTTCTTCAAAGTACACATGTAGATCATGAGGTATGGTTGATTAACTCAAGCACACCCTTTCATATGACTCCCCATAGGGAGTGGTTCTGCGAGTATGAGAGACATGTTGGTGGTGTTGTCTCCCTAGGTGATTATAGGCAAGCCATAATCATATGACAAGGAAAAGTCGAGTTAAAGTTGATTGAGCCGAAAGGCTCATTTTACAACCCAATATGGTAGTGAAGTGTAAGTATGTTCATGCTCACTTTGGAATTCACACATGTCCTCTTAAAATAAAAATAAAATATTCTCTAAATGAAAAATCGATGTCGGCTATAATAAAATTGTTAGGTCCCTATACTACTAGTGTAACCCCTTATTTTTATTAGTACAACTCCCTTATTATATTGTTGTGCCCATTTAGTCCCCATATTTTTATTATTGTGCCCCATAGAAGCCCACTATTGTTATTATTGTGCCCTTACATTAGTATTGCTATGTCGGCTCTGATTATATTATGACCCCTTAGACTCCTATATATAGAAAGGAGTTCTTGTCATTTGTATCATCCAAGAATTATTCATTTGTGTAATGTAAAGGAGGTTTCCCCCTCGAAGAGGCTGATTTCTAAGGTGTTCATCTATCTTTTCTATCTTTTTGTGAGCTGGTTTCATAACATTTGGTATAAGAGCTTTGGATTCTAGGGGTTCGCTACTCCAAACAAGTCATCATGGCATTTTCGTTATAACGTGTTTTCTACGTAGTTTCAGAAGCTCAACAAAAAACCAATTTGAGAATAAGTTTGTCTGAACCTCGGGTCCAAATTTCAGATCTTGTCTCTCTATATTTGTGGAGATATGATCTGAGGAAGTTAGGGTTTTTGCAAGCTCCAGAATTTCATCTAAAACAGTTCATCGTGGAAGTTTCGCTATACCTTGTTTGCTATGAAGTTTCAGAAGCTAAAAAAAACCCATTTGAGAAGAAAGCGGTCTGAACCTCGAGTCTGAATTTTAGATCTTGTCTCGCTATATTTTCGGATATATGATCTGAGGAAGTGAGGGTTTTTACAGACTCCCGAATTACATCTTAAACATGTGACCTTGGGAAAATCGTCATAACTTTCTCTATGAGCATTAGATTGAAATTTTGTAAGAAGTTATAGAAAGAGGACGGACTGTAGTTTCCTGTTTTTATTTTTCATATCCGAAGGTCAAAACAGTGACACGTGGCACTTCATACAAGTTCTCTCTTCTGAAAAGGTATATAATCAGGTCACCTTGGGAGATTGTGCATAACTCTTTCTTTGAGAATCCAATTTTGATCAGACTGATGGCATTGGAAAGAGGACGTAGAGGGTTGCTTTAGATCGCGATTTCAAAACTGGAAAATCCGAAATTACAGAGTTACATTCATTTCAGGATCGAGCTCCTAAAATCAAGAAAATACAATATAAGGAAGTTTGATGGCAAGGATCCGGTAAATTGGATACTAATGATGGAGCAATATTTTGATCTACATGAGGTGCAACTGTTACAAAAGGTACGTATTGCATCTTCATATTTAGAACCGGATCAATTTTTATAGTATAAAGGTCTATGTTCTCGTAAAGCACTTGTCACTTGGTCAATTTTCACGGAAGAAATGATCACACATTATGAGTATACAAAGAGTAACACCTTCTTTAGCCAATTGATAAATATAAAAAAAAGGGTTCAATGGTAGAGCACATTGAGGATTTCAAAAAATTGAATATAAGGGTAAATGATATTCCAGAGAAGAAAAGGATTGATGTCTTCAT
Organism: Pinus taeda; assembly: GCA_000404065.3. Classification (NCBI taxonomy): domain Eukaryota; kingdom Viridiplantae; phylum Streptophyta; class Pinopsida; order Pinales; family Pinaceae; genus Pinus; species Pinus taeda. Next base: position 132,005 of record APFE030635309.1, read on the forward strand.
AGGGACTTTAAAGGATAACATTCAACATGAGGTTCGTCTTTGGGAACCTGATTCATTGGAGAAGGCATTCAAGTTGGCAAGAAAAATTGAAAGCAGAATTATGGAAACAAGAAATCCTACCATTCACAACTATAAATATGGAAGTGTTTTTTTTTCTAGCCTTCCACAACCTACAAGGTTTACATGACAACAATTGGAAGAAAAAAGAGAAAAATGGCTTTGTTACATTTGTGATAGCAAATATACTAAAGGTCATAAGTATGCTAAGAAGAAATTATTTTACATAGATTGTGAAGAGGAGAAAGGAAAGGATCAAGAAACATCAAAAGAAGAGGATATACACCAGGAACCAACCCCAGAGAAAGAAGAAATGAATATGAAAATATCTTTTAAAGCATTGGAAAGAATTACCATTCATCAAACTCTCAAGATAGCAGAACATATCAAGAAGTGAAAGATCATATCGAGAAAGAAGGAATGAATCTGACCATATCTTGTAATGCATTGGCTGGAATTACCACTCCTCAAACTATCAAGATAGAATGACATATCAAGAAGAAAAAGGTAATAGTGTTGATTGATCCGGGTAGTACGGATAATTTTATTCATTGTAAGATAGCCAAGGAATTGAATTTCTTCCTATATCCAACACCAGAGTGTCAAGTGATGGTTGCAAGTGGAGGAACCATAAATTGCTCTGGAAAGTACCATAGTATCAAGTTATTCATTGGAGAATATGTATTGAATAGCCCAATGCTTTCCATTCCAATGGTTGGTGTTGATGTTGTACTAGGAGTTTAATGGCTACAATCCCTAGGTACAATAACTTTTAATTTTCAAGAACTTTTCATGAAATTTTCTTCGGAAGGAAAGGAAGTTGAATCAAGGGGTATCATAGGGAAACTAGGAAAGATAATCAACTCTAACGGACTGAAAAAGCTTCTAAAGAAAGAAAAACGAGGTGTAATTGCACAATTATGTTTGCTAGAGGTTCCCACATCGAAATCATCTATTTCTCTAGATCTCCAGAAAGCCTTGGACAATCATTCCAAGGTATTGGAGACTCCCAAAGGCCTCCCACCTATTCGTGATCATGATCATTCTATTCATTTCATTCCAGGAAGTGTTCCTCCAAACATCAGGCCTTACGGATTTCCTTATGCCCAAAAGAGTGAAATTGAACGTATGGTTGCAGAAATGCTAGAGGCTGGTATAATTCAACCTAATCAAAGTTCTTTCTCTGATCCAATAGTATTGATGCACAAGAAGGATGGGTCATGGCACATGTGTCCGGATTATAGGGAGCTCAACAAGCTCACTATTAAAGATGAATTTCCCATTCCTGTCATTGATGAATAATTAGACGAATTGCATGGATCAATTTACTTCACCAAGTTGGATCTTCATTCAGGATATCATCGAATTAGAATGAAGACTGAAGACATTCTGAAACAAAATTTAGAACTCATGAGGGTCATTATGAATTTTTGGTCATGCCTTTTGGCCTTACCAATGCACCTTCTACATTTCAAGGTTTGATGAATTCCATTTTCAAACCCTTCCTTAGAAAATTTGTGTTAGTATTTTTTGATGATATACTAATCTACGGCAAGTCTTGGAAGGATCATGTTGAACATGTTGACAGGGTGCTACAACTATTGGAGGAGAAACAATTATATGCAAAAAGATCCAAATGTTTCGTTGGAGTACAAGAGGTGGAATATCTGGGTCATATTGTATCTCATGAAGGAGCTAAGGTAGACCCTAGAAAAATTAAAGCCATTAAGGAATGGAAAATCCCCACATCCATAAAGCATCT